>JAXIVJ010004428.1:0-70000 GCA_036785665.1 Chirona hameri | reverse complement strand
TCATCATCATCATCATCATCATCATCATCATCATCATCATCATCATCATCATCACCACCACCACCACCACCACCACCACCACCACCACCACCACCACCACCAGAAATCAAAGCGACAACAATATTATAGTGACATCTTTATATACCCCCCTTTGGAATTGCCTGAGGACGCCATTGGGTTAATTTCCCAAACTTTAAAAAGAAGTATATGTCAGAGCATACAATTGGGTGACGAAATCCGTGCGTGCAGTTGTCTGGCTGGCAAGCGTTCATCAAGGATTAGGTATTTGATCATTAAATCGAGCATAAGTCACCGGCTTGATGACGTCATTAGAACAATATTTTCAACTATCGATTTCGACTCAATACTATTTCATTTGTTAAACAAAATCAAAATGACCAAATTTTACCCCCCCCCCCAAAAAAAAAGAAGAGTAATTTGTTCTTTCTATGACAAAAGAGTATCAACTATATTAAGTTATTCTAGGTGTTCGTTAAAGCGTAACGTTACGCTAGCACAAACTCCCCCTTCCTATGTCACAATTCGTGACGCAGTGGCTGACCCCCTCATGCGTTACGTAATTAATGGACGGCCCCTAACCTCCTCTGACCTTCGCCAAGTTGCTCCAACTTGCAACTGTCTGTGGAATAGGATACGACAGTGGCAAGTTGGAGCAACTTTGAAGAGGTTAGAGGCGTCACGGGAACAGGCCCATTGTGTAATTGAAGATTTACATTGATTTTTACATTATACTTAGAGATAAGTTAGACCGAAAGTAAAACAGCATTTTGCAATACATTTTGAGCTAGTAATAATGTATATGTGCAAATGCTGTTTGTTATTTATTATTTTATTTTTGCTTTAACGCGCCCTGGAGGGCCTCTGATAATTACATGCCCTGGAGGGGGCGGGGGCGGATTTCGCCCCCCTATGATCTCGAAAACCACGCAACGTAGCGACAAGCGGAAAACGACGTTAGATATCTCGAGGCAAGCTCTTTCGAAAGTATATCGGTCATTTTTTTCTCAGGTCAATATTGAGGTAATCAGAGGTCATCAAGGGTCAGATTTTCAAGTTTAAAGACTTCGCTCCAGAAATCCCCAGTTATCACAGGAACTATGATAGCTAGGAACAAACGGAAACAAGCAATGGAAAGCTCTTAAAAATGCAATCGCTAAGTTTTCCTCAGATTTTAGATCAGGTCAAAAGTTTAGGCTCCAGAGGACATCAAATGTCAACAAGTTTGTTTGGCAAAACTGTCTTTGCAAATAACTTTTTACCTAATAAAGATAAAGCAATGCGTTTGACGCCATCGTGTTTGTCTCGTCAAGGCGCTTCGAATCACATTCATGTTGACCAGAGTAGGACAACTGAGAAATTTTACCTCAGATCAAAGCCAAGTGGTGACCCAGGTAGGTCATGTTGTATATTGGGAGACGTGTCTCGGCGAGAAAAGCACATTGGTACCATTTCCACTTTTATATTAATTATGTCGATAGTTATTGACAAAACAGTGTTGGTGGTCACGAAATTGACCTGCCCTTAGGTCACCGATATCAAAAATCCGAGATAAACAAATTGTCGGTATCTATAACTTTATTAAATACTGCAAATGTGAAACCGATCGGCCTACAACTGTGGCTGTGGTACTACTGTAAACGTTTTGGAGGTGGTGTCATCACGTGACCTGGTCTAGTGACCTGACCTAAGGTGACCCGAAGTCAAGAACGTCACATAATGTGGGTAGTTAGTTGTCGAACAGGTATGCCAAAAACGGCGGCGCTGCGCGCCGCCGTTTTTGCGTTATCCTCGAAAAAACGGAGGGGGGGGGGGATTTCCCCCTCCCCTCCAGGGTGCGTTTTAAAATATGTACAATTTGAGTATTATAAATTAGCACCTTGCACTTGAACTTGAATGGTCGACTCCATCTTGCAGATGCATGATCATTTATGATCGTCTTGTTTCAGTTGAATGCATAGGCTCTTCAGGCCTATTTTATGTGACAGATATGCTGTTTTTTTCCTCGATGATTTCCCTCTGTATGTATGATTCCCTTGTAGATATGATGGATGATAAGGCTCTGCTCCCTATCAGCAGCGATGATGCATTCTACCGCTGGGAGTTTTCTCTCTAACTTGGTGTGGTACCTCCTTTGGGCCTCTTCTCTATCATCTTTGAGTTTCATACATTCAAAGAGCATATGCTCTAATGTTTCAATACCATCGAGACAAAGTGGACAGGTGCTATTTTGATTTATGTGTCTCCTGACCATTCCTGTCGACACCCATGAATGTCCTGTTAGTAAAATTATTTTTGTTAGTGTGGCTTGTCTGACAATTGTGCTGTATTTGCTAGATGGTCAGAATGCACTTGGTGCTTCATACTTGTTATTGTGCGGCAACATTGCCAGCCATCTTAGGCTTGACATATGCTCTATAGTACTCTTGGTTTCCTTGCTCATGCAGTGATTCACGGCCACGCGAACTATCTTGTTCCAAGATCTTTGTAGTTCTCCTGTTCCCTGTTCAACTAAACCAGATAGACTTGGCAAGTCAAGTGCTTTGAGCAATTCCTCCCAATGACGCACAAGACTACTGGTCCGGTCAGTGTTGACGGCTCCATGAATGATTACGCATCTGGTTAGCGTATGCTCCTTGGCAGCCACAGCTAAACTGCGGGAAGGACACCGAAGGACAGCAGCCTGCATGGCCCCGGTCCTATCTGTGGGCTGTCCATAAGGTTACTGACATGGTGACCGCGAGAGCTGCCGGTGAGGTGACCGCGCACCGTTACCGCATCCGGACTGAATGTCTTCCGTGCCACCCAGCCACTGGTGTCTGGTGTCTGTTTCGCCTATTATCGCTGGCGTGTTTCCAGTCCGTTACCAGCGCTGGCGTGCTGCGCGTCAGTTACAGGCTCAATAACACGGACCGATAATGGGCCCCGGCCGCAGGGAGGTTCCCTGGCTGTTTTCTTTAAGTAACTCCCATTTGAGTCTAGGAGAACTTATGCAATCTTCAGCGAAGTGGAAGCAGTCTGATTATGAGGTATTTCCTATGTTTAATCATATTTTGGTCGTCGCCGTCGGTCTCCGGCTGCCGTTCTATTGGGGTTTCAACAATCATATGTTACTTGAAGGCGCTTTTATTGGTCCCTCTGCCATCACTTGATGCGCACGTTAATTAGAGTTCACTCAGACCTACAGCGACTTACAGGGTGTCCCGAAATTGATAAGCGGTTGTTTCTTGTTAAATAAACGAAATAAGCAAGATAAGTCTGGTTCATGATCTTTTCCCCACGTATCCCCCACAGACTCGGAAACTCTCCCGCATGCGCTCCGGCACCTCGCTCATCAGGTTCCCGAGTGTGTGTGCGTTGATTATCCGCCATGCCGTTTGGAGGTTTTGTACTGGGGCCTTGTCTAAGGTAATGGACGTCATCTTGTTGAGGTCGTCTTTGACGACTGTCCATAGATTTCCGATCGGTAAAGGGCAGGGCTATTGCCTGGTTAGACCCCTACTCTGCAAAAGCACGAAAGTGACAAAGTGACGATATATTTTCAATCGGTAAAGGGCAGGGCTATTGCCTGGTTAGACCCCTACTCTGCAAAAGCACGAAAGTGACTGCGACACCAATTCTTGGTCTTTCTGGCATGATGGACTGATGGACCCTTCTTGGCGTCTTGTTTAAAAAATGTTCCAGACATGTCCGGCAGGAGTTTGACATCGGTTGGGAGGCCATTCTCCCCTTCTTCGCAGCATCGCTGGTGTTCTGGCCATTTTCATCACTTCCTTGACATAGTAGTCGACAGTGGCTGTCTGGCCGCGGGGCACGTTATGCGGGTCAGAGAGGCTTCTTTAGTAGCTCGTCATGCCCCAGACGAGGACTTCCAGGAGGCCGCTTGACCGTCTCAGTGATATGCAATTCCTTGTTGTTTTGGGCCCAAACCCGGTCGTTGTATAACCATTGGGTGGATACGATTCACCGGCGACCTAAGTCTGGGCCATTGCACCTGTGACCATTCACAAACGCGTGGTTATGCATCGATGTCTTCCCCTCATTCACCATTGACGATATGAGGTACGGGCTTTGGGTACCTCCGAAGAAATTACCTCTGCCGTGCCCAATCGGCTAAGCTCGGGTCGGCCGCTGCGGTTCTGTGATCCCCCGAAATGTGCATATTCCCCACAGCCAGGTTTCGATAACATTCTGTTTGTTCGCCGGTCGTGGGAGACGGTTGAAACATGGGCACCACCAACCGCTCATCAATGTTGGGACACCCTGTACACTAGCTCACACTGACGCACTCCTTCCCACACTGACCCACCTTGTCCCACTTCTACCCACCCTGACCCACGCTGACCCACGCTGACCCACGCTGACCCACGCTGACCCACGCTGACCCACGCTGACCCACGCTGAGACCGGCCGTGACAACCTGCCGGCCGACTAACCTCCACTTTCACCCCCACAGGGTGACGACCTGATGCGCTCATACCCCCCGTTCGTCAACTTCTTCGAGAAGTCGAGGGAGACGTTGGTGCGGTCGGACCAGGCGCGGCCGCGGTTCCACGCGTTTCTGAAGATCAGCCAGAGTAAGCCTGAGTGCGGCCGCCAGACGCTGCAGGAGCTGCTGATCCGACCCGTCCAGCGGCTACCCAGCATGATTCTCCTGCTCAACGGTTAGTCGAAACTCGAACGGCGCACTATAGGCATCGGGAAGGGATAATCCATCAATTAGTCCATTGCATACCGTGTAAAATACATCAGAACGGCGCACTATAGGTATCGGGAAGGGATAATCCATCAATTAGTCCACTGCATACCGTGTAAAATACATCAGAACGGCGCACTATAGGCATCGGGAAGGGATAATCCATCAATTAGTCCACTGCATACCGTGTAAAATACATCAGAACGGCGCACTATAGGCATCGGGAAGGGATAATCCATCAATTAGTCCATTGCATACCGTGTAAAATACATCAGAACGGCGCACTATAGGCATCGGGAAGGGATAATCCATCAATTAGTCCATTGCATACCGTGTAAAATACATCAGAACGGCGCACTATAGGCATCGGGAAGGGATAATCCATCAATTAGTCCATTGCATACCGTGTAAAATACATCAGAACGGCGCACTATAGGCATCGGGAAGGGATAATCCATCAATTAGTCCATTGCATACCGTGTAAAATACATCAGAACGGCGCACTATAGGCATCGGGAAGGGATAATCCATCAATTAGTCCATTGCATACCGTGTAAAATACATCAGAACGGCGCACTATAGGCATCGGGAAGGGATAATCCATCAATTAATCCATTGCATACCGTGTAAAATACATCAGAACGGCGCACTATAGGCATCGGGAAGGGATAATCCATCAATTAATCCATTGCATACCGTGTAAAATACATCAGAACGGCGCACTATAGGCATCGGGAAGGGATAATCCATCAATTAGTCCATTGCATACCGTGTAAAATACATCAGAACGGCGCACTATAGGCATCGGGAAGGGATAATCCATCAATTAATCCATTGCATACCGTGTAAAATACATCAGAACGGCGCACTATAGGCATCGGGAAGGGATAATCCATCAATTAGTCCATTGCATACCGTGTAAAATACATCAGAACGGCGCACTATAGGCATCGGGAAGGGATAATCCATCAATTAGTCCATTGCATACCGTGTAAAATACATCAGAACGGCGCACTATAGGCATCGGGAAGGGATAATCCATCAATTAATCCACTGCATACCGTGTAAAATACATCAGAACGGCGCACTATAGGCATCGGGAAGGGATAATCCATCAATTAATCCATTGCATACCGTGTAAAATACATCAGAACGGCGCACTATAGGTATCGGGAAGGGATAATCCATCAATTAATCCATTGCATACCGTGTAAAATACATCAGAACGGCGCACTATAGGCATCGGGAAGGGATAATCCATCAATTAGTCCATTGCATACCGTGTAAAATACATCAGAACGGCGCACTATAGGCATCGGGAAGGGATAATCCATCAATTAGTCCATTGCATACCGTGTAAAATACATCAGAACGGCGCACTATAGGCATCGGGAAGGGATAATCCATCAATTAGTCCATTGCATACCGTGTAAAATACATCAGAACGGCGCACTATAGGCATCGGGAAGGGATAATCCATCAATTAGTCCATTGCATACCGTGTAAAATACATCAGAACGGCGCACTATAGGCATCGGGAAGGGATAATCCATCAATTAATCCATTGCATACCGTGTAAAATACATCAGAACGGCGCACTATAGGCATCGGGAAGGGATAATCCATCAATTAGTCCATTGCATACCGTGTAAAATACATCAGAACGGCGCACTATAGGCATCGGGAAGGGATAATCCATCAATTAATCCATTGCATACCGTGTAAAATACATCAGAACGGCGCACTATAGGCATCGGGAAGGGATAATCCATCAATTAGTCCATTGCATACCGTGTAAAATACATCAGAACGGCGCACTATAGGCATCGGGAAGGGATAATCCATCAATTAATCCATTGCATACCGTGTAAAATACATCAGAACGGCGCACTATAGGCATCGGGAAGGGATAATCCATCAATTAATCCACTGCATACCGTGTAAAATACATCAGAACGGCGCACTATAGGCATCGGGAAGGGATAATCCATCAATTAGTCCATTGCATACCGTGTAAAATACATCAGAACGGCGCACTATAGGCATCGGGAAGGGATAATCCATCAATTAGTCCATTGCATACCGTGTAAAATACATCAGAACGGCGCACTATAGGCATCGGGAAGGGATAATCCATCAATTAGTCCATTGCATACCGTGTAAAATACATCAGAACGGCGCACTATAGGCATCGGGAAGGGATAATCCATCAATTAATCCACTGCATACCGTGTAAAATACATCAGAACGGCGCACTATAGGCATCGGGAAGGGATAATCCATCAATTAATCCACTGCATACCGTGTAAAATACATCAGAACGGCGCACTATAGGCATCGGGAAGGGATAATCCATCAATTAGTCCATTGCATACCGTGTAAAATACATCAGAACGTCGCACTATAGGCATCGGGAAGGGATAATCCATCAATTAATCCATTGCATACCGTGTAAAATACATCAGAACGGCGCACTATAGGCATCGGGAAGGGATAATCCATCAATTAATCCACTGCATACCGTGTAAAATACATCAGAACGGCGCATTATAGGCATCGGGAATGGATAATCCATCAATTAATCCATTGCATACCGTGTAAAATACATCAGAACGGCGCACTATAGGCATCGGGAAGGGATAATCCATCAATTAATCCATTGCATACCGTGTAAAATACATCAAAACGGCGCACTATAGGCATCGGGAAGGGATAATCCATCAATTAATCCATTGCATACCGTGTAAAATACATCAGAACGGCGCACTAGGCATCGGGAAGGGATAATCCATCAATTAATCCATTGCATACCGTGTAAAATACATCAGAACGGCGCACTATAGGCATCGGGAAGGGATAATCCATCAATTAATCCATTGCATACCGTGTAAAATACATCAGAACGGCGCACTATAGGCATCGGGAAGGGATAATCCATCAATTAATCCACTGCATACCGTGTAAAATACATCAGAACGGCGCACTATAGGCATCGGGAAGGGATAATCCATCAATTAGTCCATTGCATACCGTGTAAAATACATCAGAACGGCGCACTATAGGCATCGGGAAATGATAATCCATCAATTAATCCACTGCATACCGTGTAAAATACATCAGAACGGCGCACTATAGGCATCGGGAAGGGATAATCCATCAATTAGTCCACTGCATACCGTGTAAAATACATCAGAACGGCGCACTATAGGCATCGGGAAGGGATAATCCATCAATTAGTCCATTGCATACCGTGTAAAATACATCAGAACGGCGCACTATAGGCATCGGGAAGGGATAATCCATCAATTAATCCACTGCATACCGTGTAAAATACATCAGAACGGCGCACTATAGGCATCGGGAAGGGATAATCCATCAATTAGTCCACTGCATACCGTGTAAAATACATCAGAACGGCGCACTATAGGCATCGGGAAGGGATAATCCATCAATTAGTCCACTGCATACCGTGTAAAATACATCAGAACGGCGCACTATAGGCATCGGGAAGGGATAATCCATCAATTAGTCCATTGCATACCGTGTAAAATACATCAGAACGGCGCACTATAGGCATCGGGAAGGGATAATCCATCAATTAATCCATTGCATACCGTGTAAAATACATCAGAACGGCGCACTATAGGCATCGGGAAGGGATAATCCATCAATTAGTCCATTGCATACCGTGTAAAATACATCAGAACGGCGCACTATAGGCATCGGGAAGGGATAATCCATCAATTAATCCATTGCATACCGTGTAAAATACATCAGAACGGTGCACTATAGGCATCGGGAAGGGATAATCCATCAATTAGTCCACTGCATACCGTGTAAAATACATCAGAACGGCGCACTATAGGCATCGGGAAGGGATAATCCATCAATTAGTCCATTGCATACCGTGTAAAATACATCAGAACGGCGCACTATAGGCATCGGGAAGGGATAATCCATCAATTAATCCATTGCATACCGTGTAAAATACATCAGAACGGCGCACTATAGGCATCGGGAAGGGATAATCCATCAATTAATCCATTGCATACCGTGTAAAATACATCAGAACGGCGCACTATAGGCATCGGGAAGGGATAATCCATCAATTAGTCCATTGCATACCGTGTAAAATACATCAGAACGGCGCACTATAGGCATCGGGAAGGGATAATCCATCAATTAATCCACTGCATACCGTGTAAAATACATCAGAACGGCGCACTATAGGCATCGGGAAGGGATAATCCATCAATTAATCCACTGCATACCGTGTAAAATACATCAGAACGGCGCACTATAGGCATCGGGAAGGGATAATCCATCAATTAGTCCATTGCATACCGTGTAAAATACATCAGAACGTCGCACTATAGGCATCGGGAAGGGATAATCCATCAATTAGTCCATTGCATACCGTGTAAAATACATCAGAACGGCGCACTATAGGCATCGGGAAGGGATAATCCATCAATTAGTCCATTGCATACCGTGTAAAATACATCTTGGTAAAGAAGGAATCGAACAGATTCGATTTATAATCATAGTCATTTTGTGTGTTCCTATTGTCTGCATTGATCTGTGTTCTATCGGTTATATGTTAGGACGCGAGCACCGCTACGGTTGTCGCGAGCACCGCTACGTATCTTATTTAACCGACGGCAGTGCGAGAAGGTGTCAGTGTCTGGATCTGGATCGGTGTTCGCCACGGGCCCACCAACCCCCAGCCCGGCCCGGCCCGGGCCCATCAACACCAAGCCCAGGCCCGGTCAAATTCATAATATTGAGGGCTGAGGCCCCGGTCCGGCCCGGCCCGGCCCGGCCCGTTCAGATGAAGCATATCAGTATTTTCACAAAATTTGTTATAACTATCCTAGCATATTTACTTGTATACTATAAATGTGAAACAATGAACTAACTATGCTAACCAAAAAAGAAAAAGCTACAACAGCAACAGTGTGTTGCTGTGGAAGTGAACTGCTGGTTAAAATATCGTTAAGCTCCGACCGGCGGCCTGAGCTTGCGCGCATTACTTCAACATTCTCAGCCCAGGCCCGTCCAGAGCCCGGTGATTTCCTAAACCCGCGCACTGCATGGGGTTTGCGCCGAGCACGAACTGCACGGGGGGGGGGGTTGATTTCCGCCCCCCCCCCCATCAAATCATCAAGGGTCAAATTTTCCAGTTTTTCCTGTTTTAGGACTTCGCTCCAGAACTTCCCATATATCCCGGGAACTATGCTAGCTAGAAACAAACGGAAAACAGCGATCTTCAGCCATTGCAATTTGCAATCGACACGGTGTCCTCAAATTTGATCTCAGGTCAATATTTGAGGCTCCAGAGGTCAAAAAAGGGAAAAATGCTGCTTTTTGCAAAACCATTTTGCCCAATACCTTTTTACCCAATGAAGATAACGGAATACTGTTTACGCCATTGTGTTTGCCTTGTCAAGGCGCTTCGAATGATATGCATGATGTCCGTGTTAGGTCAATTTCAAAAATGACCAGGTCACGTGACCTTGACCTGAGGTCAATACCCAAGTAGGTCATGTTGCATATAGGGAGACGTGTCTCGACGAGACAAACGCATTGCTGTCGGTTTTACTTCTCTCTCTTCATTATGTCGAGAGTTATTGACAAAAAAGTGATGGTGACCTCACATGACCTCAAATGACCCCATAGGGGTCACTGAAGAAAACTTACATTGGATCATCAAGAATATCTTATAATAACATGATCCAGAAGTAATTGGACTAATGTCATGCATATCCTTGAAATAAGAAGCATTTGAATATTTCCCCATTGACTTATTATTGGAGGTCACGAAATTGACCTGACCTTAGGTCACCAATATCAAAATTCCGAGATATGCGAATTGTAAGTACTTACGCCCTCATGACACCCTGTAAGTTTCAAACTGGTCGGTGAGAAACTCTGACTTTGGCACCACTGCAAACGTTTTTGGAGGTGGGGTCACTTGACCTAGTCTGCTGACCTGACCTGAGATGACCCGAGGTTAATTTTTTATTCTTCAAAGTATGCGCAATTGATGTCCTAACAGGTGTCCAAAACTCGGCGGCGTTGCGCGCCGCCGTTTTTTCGCTATCTGCGAAAAACCTGAGGGGGGGGGGGCGGGGCGGAAATCACAATCCCCCCCCCCCCCCTCCCTGCAGTGCGCGGGTTAAAGTTGAGCCCGGCCCGTGGCGAACTCGGTCTGGATCCGTATGGATGTCTACAGTCTAAAATATAAATGCACGTAGAAAAGCCATTTGGTACAGCACCAACTAATTCTGTTTATCGCTAACCACTGTGCTTTACTTTGAAATATCACTAAGAAAGATTCGGCAGACAGAAAGATTGGTGTAAGATTCGGAAGTTTTCCAAATCATGTCCGATCCAAGATGAACATGTTGATCGAGAAGTCTCCGATGAGTCCAAGAGTCCGAATATAGTCCATTGTTTAAACATCTCATGTTATATGTCTACTGTAGCTCTTCTGCAACTGTGAAATGATGAGTGCAAACTGCAAGTGTTGATACCTTATTGCTTCCCTTTCATACCAGGTTCTGGAAATGATTTCCAGTTTATGGGTATTATGCCTGATTGGTTTTATATTGATCTGAAGGATATTATCGTTCATTGTAAGTGACTTACAAGTCACTTAACCCGGCATTGACTAGGGTCTCAGCAGAACGCCATTGACGGGGGGGGGCGGTGTGGGCGGGGCGTGGGCGTTAAACGCCCCCTGGTTATCTTTCGAACCAATGCTCGCAGCGAGACGCGCAAGGCGGCAATCGAAAACGCTCAATGAGACGAATCTCAAGCATACTCAAATGTCAAAGTGATATCAAATGTCAGGTCTCGGTCAGGCATAGTGGCCAAATTCAGAGAGTTAGGAGAAGGATGACAAAATTATTGCATGATCCCAGATGTGATATGAAATGGGGAGTGTCCAGCACAAAAACATGGCAATTCTGACCTTATTTACCTGTTTTTAGACCCGGACACCGCCGTCCTATCATTTTTGATTTTAAAAAAAAACAATTTTGTAATCCCTCTTTTCCCCCCAAATCTCTGAATTTGGCCACCATGCGGTCAGGTCAAAGGTCAAAATTGACGTATTTGAATTTATGGGCCATACTTTCCATCCAAAGCCTTCGATTACGATCAGGATCACCCAAAGGGCTGCCAAAGATATGATGCACATCCCGCATGAGCTAAGGTGAGATTGTTGGCCAAGGTCAAGGTCAGGTCACAAAAGGTCACTATGCTAAAAATATCTACGAAAGTCACGCAACACATGTTTTATGAGTTATTTTCCACGTAGAATTCGATAGTGATAGTCATTTAACCACCTGACTTCATTTACGTGGAGTTAATGTCAAGTGCAGGTCACTGAAGGTCAACATTTTTAATTGATTAATTTAAATACAAAAGGCATGTTTCTAGACCAGTTTTGTCTCAGAAATACAGTGGTGCCATTTATTTGTCTGTACCTTGTCACTAAAAGCCAAACAAATCAATTTGTATATATGACGTCATGAGTTACCCGTACTTAACCCTCGCCCTACGGGAGCTTTTTTTCACCTTCGCCCTACGGGGGGGACCTGACAGCCCCCCTGTTAACTTCCAAACCAAGCAACTTATAGCAATGCGGTAAGAACCTGCATGTTGCCTGTCATGAGATAAATCTAACAGTATGCTTTTTTTAGGTTTCAAGTAAACGGGTAACCTTCCAGGTCATGTCAATGACCTCGGATTTACCACGTCCGAAACAGCGATTTTGCTCTTCAGGAAACCTCAAAATTAGAAATTAATAAATGTAAATAAAAAGGCATGTTCCTAGACCAGTTTTGGCTCAGAAATACAGAAAAGGTAATTCTTTGTTCGTATCTTGTCAAAAAAAAAATCAAAAAAAGTTATTACAAAAATGACGTCACCAGTTTCTTACACGTAGGGAGCTATCACTCAGTCAAAAATGAAGATATTGCTTTGGAATTTGGTATGGGTATTGTCCATGCTCAGTTCTCTCACATATATTTCGGTTTTTCTAAACATCTTTGAAAGTTTTGATTTTGTGGGGATTTAAAAACAAGTGTTTTATTTTATTTTAGGGGTCAAAAACCCCAAATTTTGCAAATCCGAGATTGCCATTTGAAAGAGAATGCCATCTTGTATCTGTGGTGAATTGTGTTTGCAATTTCCTTTAAAACTCGGTTTTCTACCATTTTCCCAATATTTATCGTTTTTCCATCAATATGACGTCATCAAAACATGATTATTTCCCAAACTACTCAACTAATTTCAATTAAATTTTTACATCTTACGTATAATTGTTGTAAAATCAGCTACAGAAAATGTCCGCAAGATGCGCCGCATGTGTAAAAAGTTATTCAAGAAAAACCTCAGGGGGGGGGGGCTGTCAGGCCCTCCCCCCGTAGGGCGAGGGTTAAGATGTCATAAGTCAGTTAAAAATGGTGGTATCATTCTGAAATTTGGTACGGTAGTTTCCCATATGTGGTTCTCTTGACATATTCCGGCTTTTTGAATATCTTTGAAAAATTGCTTGTGTGGGCATTTTCCCCACACAAAAAAAAACTTGTGTATTTTTGGGGGTCAAAAACCAAAAGTTTCAAAATGCCGAGATAGCCATGTTGTACCCTTGCTATTTGCTATCTTTTGACGTTTTTGGATTGCATTTTGCTCTAAATATGGCATTTGTACGGTCTGTTACATTTTAACTGATGTTGGTAAAACTCGTGTGTAGAGACGTCACTAAATTCGATATAACTCGAAATTTTTCGACGAAATTGCTTAATTTTTTTCGCAGAAGACGTAAACGTGATTCAGAAGAGGTTACCCGAAGTGCACGATGCTAACGCCATTGGTTTTTGAGCTATTGCGGAAATTAATCAGGGGGCGTTAACCCCCCCCCCCCCCCGTCAATGGCTGGTTAAAGTGAACAATATTATCTTATAAGTGCAGACTAGCAGCCTAACAATTTATGGACAAAAAGTGAAAAATGTATCCAACTGTCTGTAAGGTGTAAAAATCTGTAAGACCAGGAAAAGGCGTGAATTGTGATCTATATGCCTTGACCGAAAATTGTCCAAAAAGCTGTGGCTGACCGACCTAAGTCCAAATCGGAATCGGACTATTTTCGGACGTTCAAAAATGTGTACTCCGATTTGCATCACTACTCAGAACTGACTGCAACAGTTGTCGCTGTTCTGACCATCCCACTGTTGCAGACATGCTGAAGCACACCCCGAAGAGCCACCCGGATCACCAGAAACTGGAGGAGGCGCTGGCCAAGATCAAGGAGGTGATGACGCACATCAACGAGGACAAGCGGCGTACCGAGGGCCAGATGGCGCTGTTCAACATCTTCAACGACATCGATAACTGCCCGGTGAGACATTCGGCGCGAGGCAACGGCAAGCGGCACAGCTATCTCCTCTCCTTCTCTGTTTGCTCTCTCTAGCGAGGCTCAACTGGGGCTGAGCCAGGCTGGTGTGCTGAGATCGGCAGTGTGCTGTGTGGCTAGGAGAAATCCCGCCGCCGCCGCCGCCGGCCGGAGATTGTTTTCCGGCCGTCCTGACCGGCGGAGCTATGTTGAGCCAATAATCCCTGCCATCGCATAGCCTTCTTCGGCCTGCAGTAACGATAGAGTTTATGGTGAAAGTTATTAAAAGTAGTTTTTATCAGTTAGTTCAAGTTGATTATGGGCTCGGGAGCTAATATTCGAAATGGCGCAGCATGAGACTCAGTGGGAGACAGCGATGTGTTCGCAAACCTGATGCTACGGGTAGAGTGTATTCTTCAATGAAGTTGCCAGTTATCGTCGGGATATAGCTGCTCAGTGCATAGTTGTATTATTTAGGCTGTGGCAGTGGTGGTGGTGGCGGCGGCGGCGGCGGCGGCGGCGGCGGCGGCGGCGGCGGCGGCGGCGGCGGCGGCAGCAGCAGCAGCGGCAGCAGCGGCAGCGGCAGCGGCAGCGGCAGCGGCAGCGGCAGCGGCAGCGGCAGCGGCAGCAGCAGCAGCAGCAGCAGCAGCAGCAGCAGCAGCAGCAGCAGCAGCAGCAGCAGCAGCAGCAGCAGCTGCAGCTGGTGGACCTACATACAACTTGACCACATGACAAACAACCTGGTCACATTAAGACACAAACAAAGTCTTGAGCCGCTGTCTCCCGTAGCGTTCACCTCGTGTTACTCGGCCCTCGCCTCCCCTTCCCACCTCCACCTGCTCCTACCATGCGGGACGCGACCCCCCCCCCCCCCCCTGGTGACGTCACAGTCCTCTGACGTCACCACCGTGTGTGTGTAGCCAACTGGGTCGGCTGCAATTTACACGTCCCGTGGGCTTTGTATTTATAGACCGGTTCAAAGTGGGCTTTTACAAACAATAAAGGCACGAAGCTGGCGTTTTCGGCCACGCAACCGCAGTCCGAGTCAATGTTTGGTCGTTTATACGTCAACATGGCCGTCACTCCTGCGTGTGATGCGACACGTCATCCGTCCGTCGACGGACCCGCACGTGACGTGACGTGTGACGTGAGCTCTGGCCGTTTTTCAGGCGCACATTGTGTCGTCACACCGCTCGTTCGTGGCGCGCTGTGACGTGTGATGTGACGTGACGTGGCGTGTGACGTGGCGTGTGATATGACGTGTGATGTGACGTGACGTGTGACGTGAGCTCTGGCCGTGTTTCAGGCGCACATTGTGTCGTCACACCGCTCGTTCGTGGCGCGCTGTGACGTGTGACGTGTGACGTGACGTGTGACGTGAGCTTTGGTTGTGTTTCAGGCGCACATTGTGTCGTCACACCGCTCGTTCGTGGCGCGCTGTGACGTGTGACGTGTGACGTGACGTGTGACGTGAGCTCTGGCCGTTTTTCAGGCGCACATTGTGTCGTCACACCGCTCGTTCGTGGCGCGCTGTGACGTGGTCGAGATCAAGGGTGACGGCCTGAGCGGCCGCGGCGACCACCTCATCATGTTCCTCTTCTCCGACATGCTGGAGGTGAGTGACGGGACTGGAGTGAGTGGAGGTGAGTGGAGTGGAGTGGAGTGGAGTGGAGTCACGGGACTGGAGTGAGTGGAGTGGTGGAGTGGTGGAGTGGTGGAGTGGTGGAGTGGTGGAGTAGTGGAGTAGTGGAGTAGTGGAGTAGTGGAGTAGTGGAGTAGTGGAGTAGTGGAGTAGAGTAGAGTGACAGGTGACTGGAGTGAGTGGAGTGGAGTCACGGGACTGGAGTGGGTGGAGTGGAGTAGAGTATAGTGACAGGTGGCTGGAGTGGAGTGGAGTGACGGGACGGGACGGGACTGGAGTGAGGGAGCTGGTATGGACGGATACTGGGCCAAGTCTGGGCAGCGGCCAGGACGGGCGACTGTCGTGGGCGTGATAGTGGTAGATTATTGGTACAGTGCGTGATTGGTATGTCGGGAGTAGTCAGTTGGGAAGCCAGGACATTGGCCTGCTGAGCTGCTTTTGTAACTGGTTACTGGCTGTACTGTTCCTGGTTAGTGGTAACTGACTGTTCAGTCAGTGGTAACTGACTGGTCAGTCAGTGGTAACTGACTGGTCAGTCAGTGGCATATCCCTGGTTTCCCACGGCCAGTGCAGTCGCTGCGGCGTCTCGGAGGCACATGACAACACGGGCAACTGTGTCGGCTCTTTCGGTCGGCCAAAACGTTGGATGTGTCCGCAGTCTCTCCGCCGGCAGCGCTCTTATCCGCGGGTGCGCCGCCGCGCCGGCCGGGGCGATAGCCTCATCAGTGTTGCCAGCTGCAGCTCGCTCTGTTAGCGCCCCATTGAGTCCGAATAGCTGGTAACTTGGCCAGCGAGTCCATGATGCGCACATTGTCTCCGATTCCGCCCCGCATCGTTTGGTGCCTTTGAATGAAGAATCAAAATGCTGGATGGGACTCGGCGATGCCGCCCGCGTACATAAAGTTGATTTATGACGCACGGCCAGAATCATCAATGTCACGTCATTTGTGGCATCGGCGAGAGGCAGAATAAAGTTGGCCGGACGAGAGCCGAGCTTTGACACTGTGTTGGCTATATGTGTGTTGTCTCGGGCATGGCTGGGACCGCATGAGTAAGTTCTCCGTCAAGCTGTGTACATTTAGCCCTCGCGGTTCTAGCTCGAGGATAGAAACGTTCGATTGTTGGGCATATTTTGAATACAATTAAAAAGTTTGTTCGTTAAGTTCGAAGCGACATATTGTGTCGCTTCGAACTGCGAACTATGGTAAGGATTTGCATATACGTGCATGTTGTAACGACTTCCGGCGTTGAGTATGGCTAGGAGTGGAAAGCTCAAGTATGTCGAGCACGGCATTTGTTTTTTTTTTCTCACACTACACGTGCGTTTCTGGAATGCTTCTTGAAGATGAACCCACGCCGCTCCCACTTTATAACGCTTCTGTTATTCTTCCCCCAGACATTTTTCGGCATTTTATCACTTACGGAATTTAAATTATTTAATCGCTCAAAGCAAGACCCAAAGGGGTATGCATGGCTGGCATGTTAAAATCGCAGGCTCTTTGAAGAGTCAAAGCTATGGAATGGACTTCTGGCGTGAAATTTATTTGGTAAAAGTATCTCTGGGCATTTTCAAGCCCACTGAATCCGAATTTAACCAAAGGAAGGAGTTGTATTTGGCCCAAAAACCAAGTACAAACTTTGGCGTTACAGTCTTCGGCTAGAAACACCCCGAAATGGCTGATGACGTCACACATAGGGTCACATACCCTGCCCAATGTGGGTAGGTAAAATTTTTCGAGGATAGCGAAAAGCGCGCAGCGCCGCTGTTTTTGGCACAGCTGTTCGGGCATCAATTACCCACATTGTGTGAAGTTTTTGACCACGGGTCATCTCGGGTCAGGTCACCAGGCCAGGTCACGTGACCCCACCTCCAAAAAAGTTTGCGGTCGTACCGCAGCCACAGTTGTTGGCCGATTGGTTTCAAACTTACATGATTTCATAAGGACATAGGCACCTACAATTCGTATATCGCGGATTTTGTATAACGTGACCTAAGGGCAGGTCAATTTCGTGACCTCATTATAAGGCAATGGGGAAATATGCAAATACTTCCTATTCCGCAGATACGCATGATATCAGTCCAATTCCTTCTGGATCATGTTATAGGCCATTTTTGATGATCCATGTGCAATTTTTGTTCAGTGACCCCTGCAGGGTCAGCCAAGCTCATCTGAGGTCACCAACACTTTTTGTCTATAACTCTCGACAGAATGAAGATAGAGAAGTGAAACCAGCATGTATTAATATTTAATACATGTGCATGAAAGACATACAATGTGTGATTGACAGAGGTCAAATTACAATTATCAGGAAGTATTAGGCAGTAATAGTCGAACACCAGCCCACCGCAGCTGGATTCCTCACTGCGAGCTTGCTCCATGAGGTCATGGAAGAACTACCCGCTGATGTTCTCAGCTGACGCTGCAGATGAGCCAGAACCCTGTCCTCTTGGTGATGTTCTCAGTTGATGCTGCAGATGAGCCAGAACCCTGTCCTCTTGCTGATGTTCTCAGTTGATGCTGCAGATGAGCCAGAACCATGTCCTCTTGCTGATGTTCTCAGTTGATGCTGCAGATGAGCCAGAACCCTGTCCTCTTGCTGATGTTCTCAGTTGATGCTGCAGATGAGCCAGAACCATGTCCTCTTGCTGATGTTCTCAGTTGATGCTGCAGATGAGCCAGAACCCTGTCCTCTTGCTGATGTTCTCAGTTGATGCTGCAGATGAGCCAGAACCCTGTCCTCTTGCTGATGTTCTCAATTGACGCTGCAGATGAGCCAGAACCCTGTCCTCTTGGTGTTGGTCTCAGTTGATGCTGCAGATGAGCCAGAACCCTGTCCTCTTGCTGATGTTCTCAGTTGATGCTGCAGATGAGCCAGAACCCTGTCCTCTTGCTGATGTTCTCAGTTGATGCTGCAGATGAGCCAGAACCCTGTCCTCTTGCTGATGTTCTCAGTTGATGCTGCAGATGAGCCAGAACCCTGTCCTCTTGCTGATGTTCTCAGTTGATGCTGCAGATGAGCCAGAACCCTGTCCTCTTGCTGATGTTCTCAGTTGATGCTGCAGATGAGCCAGAACCCTGTCCTCTTGCTGATGTTCTCAGTTGATGCTGCAGATGAGCCAGAACCCTGTCCTCTTGCTGATGTTCTCAGTTGATGCTGCAGATGAGCCAGAACCCTGTCCTCTTGCTGATGTTCTCAGTTGATGCTGCAGATGAGCCAGAACCCTGTCCTCTTGCTGATGTTCTCAGTTGATACTGCAGATGAGCCAGAACCCTGTCCTCTTGCTGATGTTCTCAGTTGATGCTGCAGATGAGCCAGAACCCTGTCCTCTTGGTGATGTTCTCAGTTGATGCTGCAGATGAGCCAGAACCCTGTCCTCTTGCTGATGTTCTCAATTGACGCTGCAGATGAGCCAGAACCCTGTCCTCTTGGTGTTGGTCTCAGTTGATGCTGCAGATGAGCCAGAACCCTGTCCTCTTGCTGATGTTCTCAGTTGACGCTGCAGATGAGCCAGAACCCTGTCCTCTTGCTGATGTTCTCAGTTGATGCTGCAGATGAGCCAGAACCCTGTCCTCTTGCTGATGTTCTCAGTTGATGCTGCAGATGAGCCAGAACCATGTCCTCTTGCTGATGTTCTCAGTTGATGCTGCAGATGAGCCAGAACCCTGTCCTCTTGCTGATGTTCTCAGTTGATGCTGCAGATGAGCCAGAACCCTGTCCTCTTGCTGATGTTCTCAGTTGATGCTGCAGATGAGCCAGAACCCTGTCCTCTTGCTGATGTTCTCAGTTGACGCTGCAGATGAGCCAGAACCCTGTCCTCTTGCTGATGTTCTCAGTTGATGCTGCAGATGAGCCAGAACCCTGTCCTCTTGCTGATGTTCTCAGTTGATGCTGCAGATGAGCCAGAACCCTGTCCTCTTGGTGATGTTCTCAGTTGATGCTGCAGATGAGCCAGAACCCTGTCCTCTTGCTGATGTTATCAATTGACGCTGCAGATGAGCCAGAACCCTGTCCTCTTGCTGATGTTCTCAGTTGACGCTGCAGATGAGCCAGAACCCTGTCCTCTTGCTGATGTTCTCAGTTGATGCTGCAGATGAGCCAGAACCCTGTCCTCTTGGTGATGTTCTCAGTTGACGCTGCAGATGAGCCAGAACCCTGTCCTCTTGCTGATGTTCTCAATTGACGCTGCAGATGAGCCAGAACCCTGTCCTCTTGCTGATGTTCTCAGTTGATGCTGCAGATGAGCCAGAACCCTGTCCTCTTGCTGATGTTCTCAGTTGATGCTGCAGATGAGCCAGAACCCTGTCCTCTTGCTGATGTTCTCAATTGACGCTGCAGATGAGCCAGAACCCTGTCCTCTTGCTGATGTTCTCAGTTGATGCTGCAGATGAGCCAGAACCCTGTCCTCTTGGTGTTGGTCTCAGTTGATGCTGCAGATGAGCCAGAACCCTGTCCTCTTGCTGATGTTCTCAGTTGATGCTGCAGATAAGCCAGAACCCTGTCCTCTTGCTGATGTTCTCAGTTGATGCTGCAGATGAGCCAGAACCCTGTCCTCTTGCTGATGTTCTCAGTTGATGCTGCAGATGAGCCAGAACCCTGTCCTCTTGCTGATGTTCTCAGTTGATGCTGCAGATGAGCCAGAACCATGTCCTCTTGCTGATGTTCTCAGTTGATGCTGCAGATGAGCCAGAACCCTGTCCTCTTGCTGATGTTCTCAGTTGATGCTGCAGATGAGCCAGAACCTTGTCCTCTTGCTGATGTTCTCAGTTGACGCTGCAGATGAGCCAGAACCCTGTCCTCTTGCTGATGTTCTCAGTTGATGCTGCAGATGAGCCAGAACCCTGTCCTCTTGCTGATGTTCTCAGTTGATGCTGCAGATGAGCCAGAACCCTGTCCTCTTGCTGATGTTCTCAGTTGATGCTGCAGATGAGCCAGAACCCTGTCCTCTTGCTGATGTTCTCAGTTGATGCTGCAGATGAGCCAGAACCCTGTCCTCTTGCTGATGTTCTCAGTTGATGCTGCAGATGAGCCAGAACCCTGTCCTCTTGGTGATGTTCTCAGTTGATGCTGCAGATGAGCCAGAACCATGTCCTCTTGCTGATGTTCTCAGTTGATGCTGCAGATGAGCCAGAACCCTGTCCTCTTGGTGTTGGTCTCAGTTCAGCCGCAGGCAACCCCTTGATGGCGTTACCAACCAGTGACAGTCGAGTTTTTGTTCCAGTATGGCTGGACCTCCGTCACTGATGGCTCGGAGCTCCGCCTGTGGAGCCACGTGAGGAAGGCCACACCATGCTTACACCCTCCTTGGCTTGCAGCGCAATCAGTGCATTGTAGGCGCTCCACTTCCTCCTTTGCCTCGTTGATGTTGTCAGTGACTCGGTATGGTTTGATGCTGACATTGTAGGCGCTCCACTTCCTCCGTTGCCTCGTTGATGTTGTCAGTGACTCGGTATGGTTTAATGCTGACATTGTAGGCGCTCCACTTCCTCCTTTGCCTCGTTGATGTTGTCAGTGACTCGGTATGGTTTGCTGCTGACCTTGTGCTCTGGTGTGACCCTTGCCCACACCTCACATGGCCACCTTCCCTCCTCAGCTGGACATATCCAGTGGCACTATCGCCATATTGTTCTCTGTCAGCCCTGCGGACATTGACATTAGGGCGTCCCCCCCACAAAAAAAAAACTTTTTCGTCGGTGCAAGCTTGCCAGTTGACACTGCGTTCTTCTCTAGGCCATTAAAGGGATTATACGGGTTTCCGTCCTGAAAGTAAATGCACTCTTTTGCAGTTGTATGATCTTTAAACACGTTTAAGACATATAACGGGGACCTCAATGCTCATTTAGTCCATTATTTCAGCAATTATCAGCGTTAAAGCTTGGGCGTTTTCCGAGACTAGTATCAGATAACGAGTACTTGATCGGCACTACTGTCCACCACTTTTATCTTAAGATCAATTTTAGAGTTTTGAATTATCTGCAAGTCCTACACTGGATCACAAAATTATTATGCAATTCAAAACTGACGGGACTTTGTATTACTACACACTGTTCGTTGAGGTTTTGTGTTTTTGTGGTTTTCTCATCTCTGGCCTTTAGCGTTGATAATTTGGTGGTGGCGTATTAATTTTTTGGCATGAAAATTCATGAAAAATATAGAATTTTATGGGAAAACTAGGTAACTGCTGCTGTCGTTGGAACAAAACAAGTGTATTTTCTTTCAAATATTGCTTATTTTACCGGAAATATGCCATAAGTAAGGTGTTTTTATTAGCATAAAAGAGATGACTGGCTCTGCCTCAACCGTTCCTGCAGAAAATACTCGGTGGCATCACCGCGCACTTTGGAATGTCCTTACGTGCAGAAGAGGTCATTTCCAGAAAAATGTGGCTACCGTGGGACTTCTACCACCTTTATAAGTACGTTTTCCTATGTAACTCAATTATTCTGGGAAAAACCCGTATAATCCCTTTAACAAGTATGCCAAATTTCATTGCGATCCTTTGAGTTTTGGCCCCGGCCTCCGTAAATTGTCGACCCCTACCCAAAGGTCAAAAATCAAAGTCGTACAAACCTCCGCGTATGCTCATTTGAAAGCTCTTGTCGAGTAGAATACACTTTAATTCAGCCGAAATGCTCTAAATTCAAGTTTTCGCTCTATGCGTCATAAACAGCTGCCAAAACCAAGCCTTCAATAGAGCTCAATAGAGATTGAAGGCTTGGTTTTGGTAGCTGTTTATGACCCATAGAATGAAAAAAAGTAATTTAGAGCATTTCGACTGAATTAAAGTTTATTCTACTCGACAAGAGCTTTCAAATGAGCACACGCGGAGGTCTGTACGACGACTTCGATGTTTGACCTTTCGGGTGGGGGCAACAACTTACGGGGACCCGGGGAGGGGACCGAAACTCAAAGCATCGCAATGAAATTTTGCATACTTGTCATTGACCTAGAGAAGAACGCAGAGTCAATTGGCAAGCTTGCACAGACGTTTTTTTTTGGGGGGGGGGGGGAAACCCTAATTGGCATATGTCAGAGATCAGAACATAAAGTGCACACTGGTAGATGATAACGGTTCCACATTCAAACTTCTAATGCAGAACTTCCAAGCCAAAACTTCCAAAGGTCAAACTTATAAGCGTCCAAACTTCTAACAATTAAAACTTCTAATGAAAGAACTTCCAAGCGACAAAACTTCTAATTAATTAACTTACAATGCAAAAACTTCTAATCGTCAAAACTTCCAATGCAAAAACTTCCAGAAGACAAAACTTCTAAAGGGAGAACTTCCAATGCAAAACTTCTTCGCGACAAAACTTATAAAGCAAAAAATTCCAAGCGACAATATTTCCAGCTGTGAAAACTTCTAAAACAAAAACCTAACGTAACCTAACCTGAATTTTGGAATTGGAAGATATTTCATTGGAAGTTTTGTCGCGGATAAGTTTTTTGCTTTGGAATTTTTGACGGTTGGAAGTTTTGTTGCTTGAAGTTTTGCATTGGCAGTTTTGACGCGTGTAAAGTTTTGACTGCAAAGTTCTGTCGTTAAAAGGAATTCCTTAGAAGTTTTGTCGGCACACCGTTGATAACCGGTATCAAATGTCCTCTAGTCAACAAATAAATAATATAAACTCGAGCAACCCGCCAAAATTGTGTACCTGCTGCAGTGAGGTATTTTGGGTCAAATCCAGTAAGGATTTGAATCTATGGTCGGAAAATGACAAGAAAGACCACTAACCTTTTCACTTTTGTCAGACGAAACTCAGGTCGGATGAAGTTGGCATCAGATCTAAAATAATCCTCCACCATCCCAGTATCCACCATCGGGAGATTCCTTGAAGCAGCCTTCAAAAAACCTGGATAGATATCATCCACTCTCGCCACTTTGACTTTCTTCATGGTTCTTGGAAAATGTATCAGGAATAATCAACCAAACATTAAAAAATATACCTCAGGAAGCAAGACAAAATAATCTAAAAGCAAAACGACGACGGAAAATAGCGATTACAAAAACAAACAACTGTATACCTAAATCGACTGAATCCAGAATCGGCCTCCACTGTCTTTTACTACTGTGTATATGGCTCGTCAACAAATGTCACAAACGCGCCACTCGGTGTTACCTATCTGTGACGTCATGCACCCTACGGCTGTGTTTTTTGTTTGTTTTGCGCGCGGTCGTCTGGTGGTGATTTCCTAAGACGGATTTAACCCGGCATTGACTGGGGTCTCAGCCGAACGCCATTGACGGGGGGGGGGGGGGGCGTTAAACGCCCTCCTGGTTATCTTCCGAACCAATGATAGCAGCGAGACGTGCAAGGCGGCAATCGAAAGCTCTCAATGAGATGAATCTAAAGCATATTAAATGTAAAAGTGAGGTCAAATGTCAGGTCAAGGGTCAAAATCGATGTATTTGAGCTTATGGGCCATATTTTCCATCCAAAAGCCTTCGATTACGACCATGATCACCCAAAGTGCTGCCAAAGGTATGATACACATCCCACATGACCTTAAGTGAGATTGTTGGCCAAGGTCAAGGTCACAAAATGTCACTATGCTAACCCGCGAGTCACGGGGGGGGGGGGGGGTTTAGACCCTCCTTAGGAATATTGTGAATATCTCAACAACTAATGCAGATATCGACGCCTAACTTTCAGTACCTTTCCGAGCATCATTTTTACACCTTTTGCCTATGTCGTTACCTGGGCTTTTTAGCCCCTCCTTAGGAATATTGTGAATATCTCAACAACTAATGCAGATATCGACGCCTAACTTTCAGTACCTTTCCGAGCATCATTTTTACACCTTTTGTGCAAAAAAATGAAGCAATTTCATTATAATTTTTCGCGATATAGTGAATTTAGTGAGTCGCTAAACACGATTTTGACACAAAAATCAGCTAAACTTTGCCAGGCCGTACAAATGCCACATTTGAAGAAAAATGCAATCGAAAAACGCTAAAATGTAGAAAATTGCAAGGGTTGCAAACCTATCTCGAAATTTCAAAAAATTTGGTTGACTCAAGTTTTGTATTTGTTTATGAAAAATGCCCACACAATCAAATTTGTCAAAGATATTAAAAAACGGAATATATGTCAGCTAACGACATGTGGTCAACTACCATACCACATTTCAAAATGATATCATCTTTTTTGACTAACATGTCATATATGGGTAAATCATGACGTCATATTTTGAAATTGCGTTTTTTTGCTTTTATTGACCAGATACAGACAAATAAATGTCAGCACTGTATTTTTTAGATAAAACTGATATAGAAACATGCTTTTTCATTTCGATTTATCAATTTCAAATTTTGACCTCCAGTGACCTGAACTTCATCATCATCATCAGCATGTTTATTAAACATAAATGAAGTAGTATGTGAACATAAAGCAGAAGGGTACAAAAACAAAAGCTTAAATCACCGCCGCCACGGTACAGTCCGCCCAGGTTCGTCTACTTGGCAAGCCCCAGTGTGCCCCGCCGGGGAAGTCACGTCCGCTTGCTAGATGAGGCTACAAAGAAGTTATGGGCTTGTGATTTAGTAAAGGTCAATACATCGGTTAGAAGCACGCAAGACATTTTGGAATTGGAGGGCCACCCCCGACCACCATCGTTGTTGAGATCTGCGCCGTATAATAATGTTTGTAGTTGATCTGAGGGTAGTTTATTTCTTAAGTCAAAGTTCAAGGATTGATAAATATTGTTGAACAGTAAGCTTCTTTGTTCTGTAAATTTTGGGCATGAAAGAACGTAATGACTAGTGTTTTCTGCATGATGTCCACCCTGGCACGCAGGCGAAGGTAATTTTTGAATGCGAAATAAGTTAGAATTTAAGTGGGACATATTCATTCTAAGTCTTGCATGCAAAATATTCCCCCTTTTTGGTCCCACTAAATAGTAATTGGGTGGATCGGGCACGCCCAGCTGCTCGCAAAGCTGCTTTTTGAGGTCCATGTGTGTGAGATGTCTTGTAGTGTTGTGTAGTTGGTTCCATTGCTTGCCTGTTGCTGGCAGAAATGACTTGTGGTGCTGATGATGATGTGTGGCTGGTTGCTGTTGTGTGCGTGCCGCCGCGTTTCTGAGTTCTCTGTTGGTGTCTTGGGCGCGCGTGTTTGGTAGTATGTCTCTGATATATTGTGGTGAATGTTGTCTTGGATTGTTCAGTTTATGGTACAATGCCAATCTGTGTATGCGTCGTCTCGTTGTCAGTCTGTCCCAGCCTACTTCTGCCAGTAGTTTGTCAGTATGTGTTCTATAGAGTCCTCCAGTGACAAGTCTCGCAGCTCTGTTTTGTAGTGTTTCTAGCCTAGTTGCGTCTTGTATTGTGATAAGTCCGTCGTAGATGGCGTCGCAGTAGTCAAAATAAGGTCTGATGTAAACTTTGTAGATTTGGTCAAGAATGGGCCTTGGTAAGTGTTTCGCTATTGGGTACAGAGGACTGAGTGCTTTGTTTATTTTGTGGCATGTCGTGTTGATGTGTTGGTGAAATCGAAGGTCAGTGGAGAATGTCATGCCGAGGTGTGTATGACTGTTGTGAACTGGTATAAGGTCGCCTCCGAATCTAAGTGTAGGTGTCTGGTATGAGCGTTTGTGTGAGAATGTCTGTTGGATTGTTTTTGTGGTGTTGAATGTGATAGCCCATTCTTGACCGTACCTATATATTTCGTCAAGGTCGCGTTGCAGTGTCTGTTGTGTCACGTGTACGTCACTTGTTGTGTGTGAGGCATAGAGAGAGGTGTCGTCAGCAAAGAAAAGAATGCCGTTCTGCGTCCGATTAGAGAGTCCGTTGAGATAGATAAGTGCTAATAATGGCCCAAGTACGGAGCCCTGTGGGCATCCTGCGTTAATGGTTTGAGTCGCCGAAAAAGTGTCTCGTACTTGTACTCGCTGTCGTCTGTCTTGTAAGTATGATGAGAGCCAGTCGTAGAGTCGTCCTGTGATTCCAAACTCATTTTTGCATTTGTCTAGGAGTCCTTTATGCCATATCTTGTCGAAGTATTTCGAAATGTCGAGATATATAGCTGTAAAGTCGCGTCCTGAGTCGAGTGATTTGTATAAGTTGTGTGTCAAGTATAATAGTTGCTGTTGAGTACCGTGACTCTGCCGATACCCACTTTGTTTGTCAGTTGGAGAGAGTGTTCAGCGAAATGATTATAAATATTCTTTTACACATTTTTTTTCGAAAACTTTTGAAAGGGCCGAAAGTATGATGATTGGTCGATAGCATGAATGTTCGGATGGTGAACCTTTCTTTTTTAATATCGGTTTGACGTTTGCTTCTTTGAACTTAGCTGGGAATATTCCTAATGATAGAGACTTGTTAAACAACTGCGCTAGTGATTTTGAGATCAAAAGGGCAATAAGTTTCAGCAATTTTACAGGTAGTCCATCAGGGCCAGTCGATTTGTTTGAGTCAAGGGAGTTAAGAATTCGAAGAACCTCACTTTCGGAAGTGGAAATATTGCCTAGAGTGGGTACCGGCAGTCCGTCTGAGGTGTACGGTGGTGGTTCGTGGTTGTCTGGAATGTTGAGAGTGGATTATGCAGCGAAATGATTATTCAATAGTGTTTCTTTTTCTTTGTCGTCATTGATGATATCGTTTTTGTCAGAATGAAGGGGAGGAATGGTGTCGTCTCGTGTCCGTCCTAAAATCGTGCGTAATGTGTGGTGATATTTATAGGGTTGGTGTTTGTGAGACAGTAGTTTTTTAACTTGGTTTTGAAAATACTCGTCTTTGAGCCGTCTATTTAAAGCTGTTACCTGATTTCTTTGATACTTCCATCTTTCCCAGTTGAATTCGATCCGGGTTTGTTTTGCGATTTTGAATAACCTGTCTCGCTTCCTAATATTTCGCTTTAGCTCTGAAGTTATCCATGGTTTGTGTTTAGTTTGATTGGTTTTGCGTCGAAAAGGAATTGCGGCGGCGGCGGCGTTGTGTATTGCAGATATGAAAAGTCGGTTGCCGTGTCTAAATCATTATTTAATATGTGTCCAATCAGTGTTAAGTAAAATAGTTGTAAGAAGAGGAGCGTTTAGCCTTGAATAATCCCAGATGTATGTATGGGTCCGTTCTGTGTTTTCCGGAGGCAGTGTTACATCAACTGTGGCATAAATTGGGAAGTGGTCAAGATTTGAAAACGGCGAAAAAGTGTCACTATCAATGATGGTGTGACTGTTGCTTGTAAAGATGAGATCGCGCAAATTTTCACAGTTGTTGGTGATTCTGGTTGGTTGCTGTTGTAAATCGAACGTTTCTGTAGCGTCTTTTAGCTTGTGGTCGAAAGGTGTGACGCCGTTGTGTTGATATATTTGATGATCCAAGTATATATCTCCAGCATTAAGATCTCCTAATAACTTGACCTAAAGTTGACACCAACTTCACGTAAATGAAGTCAGGTGATAAAATGACTATCACTATCGAATTATACGCGTAAAAGCATCCATAAAACATGTGCTGCATGACTTTCGTAGATATTTTGTGTGTAGTGACCTTTTGTGACCTGACCTTGACCTTGATCTTTTCCAACAATCTCACTTTAGCTCATGTGGGATATGTATCATAACTTTGACAGCACTTTGGGTGACACTGCTACAATCATTAGTTCTGAAGATACAAGGGGGCTATATAAAAATATCCCCCACCCCAGTGAGTCGTGTTACAGAATATACCCCAGTGACCGCCGGGTTAAAATATCTACGAAAGTCATGCAACACATGTTTTATGAGTTATTTTCCCCGTAGAATTCGATAGATTCTCACATTCTCACATCCTCCTGCGCAGTTTTTCTCTCCATGCACCCACTCGATCAATCCGCACACAAAGACTGTTTTATGAGCCCCGTCCGCGTGTCAACACCGTGAAACGGGGGTTATTCTATAGGGTACCTCAACTAGTCAACTTATTTTTACGTAACATTCCAGAGGCAGACTTCTTTGCTGACGCTTCTGGCACTTTTAAAGCTCATGTCTTGAAACACATTTCATCCTTTTAGTTGTTAGTATTGTGGTGTTTTTACAAACACTTTTAGCGTGTACCTTTATTAAATGCCATTGTCCTTTAACGCTTTTGCCGTATATATTTTTACTTCTTGTTTAAAGTTCTTATGAATTATTTATTGTGTATTTTACTGATGTTTGGAATGTTTGTTTGTCATATTTTATATTGTGTGTGTGCTGCCTGATGTCCCGTGACTTCACCTGTTAGTGGGGGCAACCCTGTTGGTGATTACTTGAATAAATAAATAAATAAATAGTGATCATTTTACCACCTGACTTCATTTACGTGAAGTTAATGTCAAGTTCAAGTCAAGTTCAGGTCACTGAAGGTCAACATTTTTCATGGATAAATCTAAATAAAAAATGCATGTTGATCAGTTTTGTCTCAGAAATACAGTGGGGCAATTTGTTTGTCTGTATCTGGTCAAAAAAGGCACAAAAAAAACATTGGTAAATATGACGTCATGAGTTACCCATACTGCCATACGTCAGTCAAACATGGTGATATCAATCTGAAATTTGGTATGGTAGTTTCCCATATGTGGTTCTCTGACATATATTCCGGCTTTTTGAATATCTTTGAAAAATTATATTTTGTGGGCATTTGCCACCAAAAAAAAATGTGTGGGTCAAAACCCAATTTTTTACAATTCTGAGATAGCAAGTTGGTAGCCCTTGCAATTTTCTTTCTTTTGGCGTATTTCGATTGCATTTTGCTTTAAATATGACATTTCTACGGCCTGGCAAAGTTTAGCTGATTTTGGTGTAAAACTCGAGTGTCACTAAATTCGATATAACTCAAAATTTTCGACGAAATTGCTTAATTTTTGTCCACAGAAGACGTAAACGTGATTTATTAGAAGGTACCCGAAGTTTCACGTTGATAGCGCTATTCGTTTTCGAGCTATTACGAAAATTCATCAGGGGGCGTTAAACGCCCCCCCCCCCCCTCCCCGTCAATGGCGGGTTAATAGGGCAAAAATAATATTTTTCGCTTTAAGTGCCTTTTTGAAATCAGCATAATTAATTATATCTACTGGTGGTGCTCACTAATTTCACGCCAGAAGTCCATTATATTCCCAGAGATATAGTTCAGCATTGGCCGCTGGAGGTCCCACCGAATCGGCGCTGACAGAGGAGGTGGCTTTTGTGGCGCAGTCCGCGCCCGTCCCGTCAGCCAGCTCGGCGCCGCAGTGCCCCGCAGTGCCCACACGGGCACATTTTATTACGAGCGAGCCGCTCGTCCTTCCGTGGTGTATTGGACAAATCTGATTATGAGCGGCCCGACCCGGCCCGTGGCGACGCTTTTGAGAAGCTCATATCTATGCAACCGCACGTCCGATTGACAAGCGGACTTATTTGCTTAGCAGCCCCATCTAACCTACCCTGTTCGAGACCAGTGCCGACTCATGTGGGTGATTACCACTGCGCGTGGCGTGTGCCGCGTGAGGGTTGTTGAAAAGTATTTTCTCGCAATAACTCCGCAACGGTTGGGCAGATTGTGAGCACATTTGGTGTGTGGTTAGGGACCCCTCAGCCGCCACTTTTACACAACTCGGGGGTGGGGTGACTGCACGTTCGCACGTGCACACCCCTATTCTATATCTCAGGAGCGGCTGAGCCGATTGTGTTAAAATTTGGTGTGTGATTAGGGACCTCTCAGCCCCCTACTTTCCCACAAGTCAAAGGTGGGTGCCTCTGCACGTGCGCACCTTTTTTGTATCTTAGAAGCTACTTGCCAGATCGAGTTGAAATTCCCCATACATTTCCTTCGCGCTCGCTCGTTCATCGCCAACTACGGCGCCTTGCTGGCGATTGGAGCGGGAGATACAGGGTTCTGCTCTGGTTTGGTATTGGGAATGGTCAGGGCGGTGGGAGGTATCCGCTGCACTTGAGTAACGGCTTGGTGAATGTTACCATTATAATGGATTCGATCGCAGACCCAAAAATGACCAACATCGAACGAAACACGAATGTGATAGGAAACGTGTCTGTGTGTTCATTCGTGCTACGAATGAACACACAGACACGTTTCCACGAAATAGCACGAAATAGCACTGAGCACAATGGTTTGATTGAAGGCTCACACCTGTAACATTGCACTATGGTAACATGGCGAGCATCACCGAAAGCCGACCTCTGCCGATTTTCCAGGCTAACACCTCGGTTCTGATCTAGCCCGATACTCATCAGCAGTATTATCATCAAAGGGCCCCAATAATATCCGCCGACCGCTCGTTAAACCGTCACCGGCACGCACACGCTCTCCTCAATATTCCGCTGTCCAGCTCTACCTTCAGTATACGTCGGCTACCAATCGGCTGCCCGTGGCTGTGTGTATCAGGCGTCTGTCGGCTGATGTTGCCCGTTATCCGGGCGTCGCAGCCCCATTAGCCGGGCGTCTGTCGGCTGATGTTGCCCGTTAGCCGGGCGTCTGTCGGCTGATGTTGCCCGTTAGCCGGGCGTCTGTCGGCTGATGTTGCCCGTTAGCCGGGCGTCTGTCGGCTGATGTTGCGCCCGTTAGCCGGGCGTCTGTCGGCTGCTGTTGCCCGTTAGCTACCAATCGGCTGCCCGTGGCTGTGTGTATCAGGCGTCTGTCGGCTGATGTTGCCCGTTATCCGGGCGTCTGTCGGCTGCTGTTGCCCGTTAGCCGGGCGTCTGTCGGCTGCTGTTGCCTGTTAGCCGGGCGTCTGTCGGCTGATGTTGCCCGTTATCCGGGCGTCGCAGCCCCATTAGCCGGGCGTCTGTCGGCTGATGTTGCCCGTTAGCCGGGCGTCTGTCGGCTGATGTTGCCCGTTAGCCGGGCGTCTGTCGGCTGATGTTGCCCGTTAGCCGGGCGTCTGTCGGCTGATGTTGCCCGTTAGCCGGGCGTCTGTCGGCTGATGTTGCCCGTTAGCCGGGCGTCTGTCGGCTGCTGTTGCCCGTTAGCCGGGCGTCTGTCGGCTGATGTTGCGCCCGTTAGCCGGGCGTCTGTCGGCTGATGTTGCCCGTTAGCCGGGCGTCTGTCGGCTGATGTTGCGCCCGTTAGCCGGGCGTCTGTCGGCTGCTGTTGCCCGTTAGCTACCAATCGGCTGCCCGTGGCTGTGTGTATCAGGCGTCTGTCGGCTGCTGTTACCCGTCAAGACTCGTGAGGGCAATCAGACGTGACAGCGGACGGCTGGTTTGGCCAGGGTGCCAAACAAGGACCTCACCGGGTCTCTGGTGAGGTCGCCACGTCTGCCGTGGGGTCTGTCTTCGTCGCTGGGCGGCAACAGTGGTGGCCAGAGGGCAGGACAGACCAGAGGGCGGGCGGCAACAGTGGTGATCTGAGGTTCCAGGACAGATCGACCAGTCGGAGGGTCGATTTTACACCCTCATCTCTCAGAAAAAAAAATTGGGTCTACGGGGTTGTAGACCCTGAAGACGGCTGTGCAAATATTTTGCCTCGCCGAGCAACGGTCACCGAGTTATAGCCTCCGGAAATTTCGAGAGGTCACGCTGCAGACCTTTCTTTGATGGATTATAACTTGTAGTGAGACGACCGGAAACCTTAAAAGCGATATATAACTGAACTTGCAATGATGCAGGGAAACTTTTGGTTATCTCAAAATTTTCGATTTGTGACTTTTGATTTTGTGACCTTGTGACCTTTCCTCGCGTGACCTATCTTGACATTTTCTCAGTTGAAACCTGTATTTTTGACTCGAAACCAAATTTGGTTTTATCAATTACCTTTCGATCGAGATAAAAAAAAATACAAAAAGTGGATATAGCCTATTAAATGCCCCCTTTCAGCCTCGCAAAAAAACGTATAGGTGGCGCTGCGAGCGTTACCCATGCATATCTCTGGACTGGGTAAAGATATCGAGGTGCGGTCAACGCCAGTGGATTGGATAGGTGATTCTGAGCGAGAAATGTTCGTATGACTTTGTTCCCCGAGGTCAAGGTCATAATTTAGGTCAAACTCGTAAATCATTTCCGTTTTCTATACGTACGGGATTTTTGTAAGTATTTCCGGGGTATGGTACCGAGTTTAGACAAGGACGAATCCAGAAGGTCATTTTGGGATGCGCCAAAACTATCTTGGGGATGCAAAAAAAATCGAAAATTTCCAAACTTGATCGGCAGTCACTTTGTCACCCTTTGGTCGATCGATCTGGTTGCTCAGTGCTGATTCTTTGATCAGATTCTTTGATCATGAAACACATTTTCAAGCGCCATCTCATTGTATTTTGAGCGTCAGTGTGCGACAACATCATATCCCCACTTCTTCCACCTGGCATTTTTCATGAATGAAATCATACACACATGTGAACAGAACCGTACGAAACTGGCTCGCAGCCATACTACCTCGCGTCCACGTGTCTGAATAATAAAACACCTCGAAGTACATGAGTGGCTGCATACCATCACACCGATAGAGAACAGGGTTACTTTTTGCACTGTTCATGTTCCCTCCAAGATGCGTTTATCTCCTAATGTGGACTGTTTTGCCGGGTCCACGTTACAGTTCGTGAACTGTCAGGTGCATTTCATCCGCTGGAACAAAATGGTGAAACTGCTGGGTGCCTTTAATTGTTTTGGCAGCGGAGAAACGTGCAGCTAGCCCCGCTGCAGTTGACCTCTCCCTTCTCCACCAAGCAAAATTGGATGGTGGTTTCGAATTTCTCTGTCAGAAACGTAAAAATGGCCTGTGCCGACAGAATTTGGTCAGTATACGGACGCCTTAGACTCTGTCGCCACCGCTCTTTTCAGCGTGCCACCAATGTCATCAAATGCACTCTTGCCGCGGGATGTGGCGAAGAAGTGCCATTCGCATGTGATTCCAAAGTCTGCAGAGTGATGTGCGATATGAATTAAATTATATTTGTTTTTGTATTGAGCTGCACAGCCGTCAGAAGAAAAATATTGTTAATTTTGTTCAGTCCCGGTAGCAGTTTCTGTACTTCGTGAATGAGCATCTTAAAAATTCGTGAATTGTGCTGGCTGGCGGCTAAGACTTTCCAGGAAATCCTCACGCGACTCAACCATGTCTACTAGCGTGCAGCGACCGGTACAAACCCAGTGCTAAAAGCGTATTTCGGTCTCAAAATCGCCCTCGTCATCCAAATCGTTTGTGCATGCCTGCATATTTTCCTCCAGGACTACGTTCAGAAATTGGAAAACTCCGTCTTCCCTGGGACAGTCGGTCATGTTTCGGTTCTGGTTCTGTTCACATGTGTGCATGGTTCCATTCATGCAAAATGCCAGGGGAAGAAGTGAGCATATGATGTTGTCACATACTGACGCTCAAAATACAATGAGATGCGCTTGAAAATGTGTTTCATGATAAAAGAATCCAGTACTGAGCAACCAGATCGATCGACCAAAGGGTGATAAAGTGACTTCCGATAAAATTTTGAAATTTTCAAGCTTTTTGCATCCCCAAGATAGTTTTGGCGCATCCCAAAATGGCCTTCTGGATTCGATCTTGTATAAACTCGGTGCAATACTCCGGAAATACTCACACAAATCCCGTACGTATAGAAAACGGAAATTATTTACAAGTTTGACCTAAATTATGACATTGACCTTGACTTTGACCTCGGGTAACAAAGTCATACGAATATTTCTTGCTCAGAATCACATATCCAATCCACTGGCGTTGACCGCACCTCGATATCTTTATCCAGTCCGGAGATATGCATGGAAAACGTTCGCAGCGCCACCTATACGTTTTTTTGCGAGGCTGAAAAGGGGCATTTAATAGGCTATATCCACTTTTCTTTTTTTCGATCGAAAGGTAATTAATAAAACTCAATTTGGCTTTGAGTCAAACATACAGGTTTCAACTGGGAAAATGTCATGATAGGTCACGTAAGAAAAGGTCACAAAATCACAAAATCAAAAATCGAAAATTTTGAGATAGCCAAAAGTTTCCCTGCATCATTGCGAGTTCAGTGATATATCGTTTTTAAGATTTCCGGTCGTCTCACTACAAGTTATAATCCATCACAGAAAGGTCTGCAGCGTGACCTCTCGAAATTGCCGGAGGGTATAACTCGGTGGCCGTTGCTCGGCGAGGCAAAATATTTGCACAGTCGTCTTCAGGACCTAAGACTACCCTATAGATCCAATCTTACATGTTTTTTTAATATGAGGGTGTAAGGCACTGGTCGATCTGTCCTGGAACGCCCCAGGAGTTCTGATCCTGGGATCCTGAAGTGTCCCTGAGAGAGGGCGGGGGTCTCCTGAAGGCACTTCCTGAATCTCGCCACGCCAGAGTGGTTCAATGTCTGCTTTCCGTGCTGCTGAGTGGTCTCGTGGCCAGACGCTGGTGTAGGCGCCGGCTGTGCCAGGGACGACAGATCTCTACTGCGCTGGGGACGTGGCGGCGCAGTCCAGCCGCTCCGCCCCCTCACCGGCGAAATGCGCCTGTCCGGCACCGTGACCGTGACGGCTGTGGCCTTCCTGCGCCGTGGTACGACACACGACAGGAGGCACACGACAGGAGGCACACGGCACACGACAGGAGGCACACGACACACGACAGGAGGCACACGACAGGAGGCACACGTCACACGACAGGAGGCACACGACACACGGCACACGGCACACGACAGGAGGCACACGACACACGACAGGAGGCACACGACAGGAGGCACACGTCACACGACAGGAGGCACACGACACACGACACACGGCAGGCGACACACGACACACGACACACGGCACACGGCACACGGCACACGGCACATGACACATGACACACGGCACACGGCACACGACACACGACACACGGCACACGGCACACGACACACGACACACGGCACACGGCACACGGCACACGGCACACGACACACACGACACATGGCGCCTGCCGGCGGCAGCCGACGTCCGGCCCTCGCCGCCGGTGTCTGTGTGAGTGTGTGCTGCTGGCGACACCTCCGGGCTCTAAGTGCCGCCGGCGGCCGCCACTTCCGCGCCGGCCAGCCAGGAATACCGCCGCGAGCGCTATTTTTAGCCCGCCGCCACGAATAGAGGGCGGGGCGGAGCGGAGGAGGCGGTGCGTGGCGCCAAGTGGCACGCGCCGCCATCGAGCGGTGCGTACCGCCACCGCCGCCCCCGCCGCCCCCGCCGCCCCCGCCGCCCCCGCCGCCCCCGCCCCGCGGTTGCCGTCGGCATCCTCACCCCCGCCTCGCTGAAGCGGCCGCCGCCGCCGTCCGCGGGGCGGCTGGCTCGGACCAGCTAGAAATCGTCGAAAAATAGCCTCAGTGGTGTTCTGGTCTACTCCTCTGGAGGGTTTATATTGGGCTTTAACGACTTCCTCCATACGGATGTAGTTTCGTTAGGAGTTAGAGCGGCGGACTGCCGTGCGCTTGTGGTGCTCCGTCGCGCGCAATCACGTGAAAGTGCGAGGGTCATGCGTGTTATCGGGATGTTCCTGCCTGGTGTGACGTAGGTACAGTTATCAGCCATTGTATTCTACTGGGATTCTGCTGCCGGCGTTTCTGAGACAAACCTCAGGTGCTAACATCCAATTTACTGATCAGGCTAAGGGGAAGTGTTTAAATGAACATAGGGCAAGCAGATTGCAGTAGTTGATACATTTGGTGAATTCCGGTTCAAAATTGGCAATATTTTTGCCTCTGACTTATTGGATGTGAGTGTATTATTTTCGCTTTGCGTTGCACGGCGCTCTGGCTAGCCTATGAAAATACTCGCGGATGCGCTCCAATGCGATCAGTGATATTGGAGAGGCATATTTTCCTCGAAATGTTCTCAAATATTGTCGCTGTCATTTATCAAATATTCTCGCTGTCATTTATCTTCAGGCTTTCCGTAACGTATGTCCTTTGAATTTGAATTATTAGTTTTACCACTTATATTACCATGATTAACTCATTGGCCTGTTTCTTTCTGAATGGTTCGAGACGTTGTAAGGAACAGGTTGTAAAAAGCAAATACAAATGAGCATGCCTGATGTAGAAACAGGCGAACATTTATTGAAAATTAATTCATTAATAATTGGTTAAGTTAATTGACCTATACAGGTTTTTGATGCAAACTTTGACAAATTTGTCAATGCCAAACCAACATATGCAAAATGAGGGAAAATCTTAACCCATTTGATAACCGTTAGCATTTGTGCCGTCCGGAATATGCCTCACTGTTTGTGTACGTTATCCAACCTTCATGTGTATCATTTGACGGTCCTCTGTACCATTTGACGGTCCTCTGTACCATTTGACGGTCCTCTGTACCAGTTGGCGGTCCCCTGCATCATTTGACGGTCTCCTGTACCATTTGACGGTCCTCTGTACCATGTGAGGTCCTCTGTACCATTTGACGGTCCTCTGTACCATTTGACGGTCCTCTGTACCATTTGACGGTCCTCTGTACCATTTGACGGTCCCCTGCATCATTTGACGGTCCTCTGTACCATTTGACGGTCCTCTGTACCATTTGACGGTACTCTGTACCATTTGACGGTCCCCTGCATCATTTGACGGTCCTCTGTACCATTTGACGGTCCCTGCATCATTTGACGGTCCTCTGTACCATTTGACGGTACTCTGTACCATCTGACGGTCCCCTGTACCATTTGACGGTACTCTGTACCATTTGACGGTTGCCTGTACCATTTGACGGTCCTCTGTACCATGTGACGGTCCCCTGCATCATTTGACGGTCCTCTGTACCATTTGACGGTCCTCTGTACCATTTGACGGTCCTCTGTACCATTTGACGGTTGCCTGTACCATTTGACGGTCCTCTGTACCATGTGACGGTCCCCTGCATCATTTGACGGTCCTCTGTACCATTTGACGGTCCTCTGTACCATTTGTCGGTCCTCTGTACCATTTGACGGTACTCTGTACCATTTGACGGTACTCTGTACCATCTGACGGTCCTCTGTACCATTTGACGGTCCTCTGTACCATTGGACGGTCCTCTGTACCATCTGACGGTACTCTGTACCATTTGACGGTACTCTGTACCATTTGACGGTTGCCTGTACCATTTGACGGTCCTCTGTACCATTTGACGGTACTCTGTACCATTTGACGGTCCCCTGCATCATTTGACGGTCCTCTGTTCCATTTGACGGTCCCCTGCATCATTTGACGGTCCCCTGCATCATTTGACGGTCCTCTGTACCATTTGACAGTCCTCTGTACCATGTGACGGTCTCCTGTACCATGTGACGGTCCTCTGTACCATCTGACGGTCCCCTGTACCATTTGACGGTCTCCTGTACCATTTGACGGTCCTCTGTACCATCTGACGGTCCTCTGTACCATTTGACGGTCTCCTGTACCATTTGACGGTCCTCTGTACCATCTGACGGTCCTCTGTACCATTTGACGGTCTTCTGTACCATTTGACGGTCCTCTGTACCATTTGACGGTCTCCTGTACCATTTGACGGTCCTCTGTACCATCTGACGGTCCTCTGTACCATTTGACGGTCTTCTGTACCATTTGACGGTCCTCTGTACCATTTGACGGTCCTCTGTACCATCTGACGGTCCTCTGTACCATTTGACGGTCCCCTGTATCATTTGACGGTCCTCTGTACCATCTGACGGTCCTCTGTACCATTTGACGGTCCCCTGCATCATTTGACGGTCCCCTGTACCATTTGACGGTACTCTGTACCATCTGACGGTACTCTGTACCATCTGACGGTACTCTGTACCATTTGACGGTCCCCTGCATCATTTGACGGTCCTCTGTTCCATTTGACGGTCCCCTGTATCATTTGACGGTACTCTGTACCATCTGACGGTCCCCTGTATCATTTGACGGTACTCTGTACCATCTGACGGTCCTCTGTACCATTTGACGGTCTCCTGTACCATTTGACGGTCCTCTGTACCATTTAACGGTCCTATGTACCAGTTGGCGGTCCTCTGTTCCATTTGAGGTCCTCTGTACCATTTGACGGTCCTCTGTACCATTTGACGGTCCCCGTACCAGTTGGCGGTCCTCTGTACCATTTGACGGTCTTCTGTACCATTTGACGGTCCTCTGTACCATTTGACGGTCTCCTGTACCATTTGACGGTCCTCTGTACCATTTTACGGTACTCTGTACCATCTGACGGTCCTCTGTACCATTTGACGGTACTCTGTACCATTTGAGGGTCTCCTGTACCATTTGACGGTCCTCTGTACCATTTGACGGTCCTCTGTACCATTTGACGGTCCTCTGTACCATTTGACGGTCCCCGTATCAGTTGGCGGTCCTCTGTACCATTTGACGGTCTTCTGTACCATTTGACGGTCCTCTGTACCATGTGACGGTCTCCTGTACCATTTGACGGTCCTCTGTACCATTTGACGGTACTCTGTACCATCTGACGGTACTCTGTACCATCTGACGGTCCTCTGTACCATTTGACGGTACTCTGTACCATTTGAGGGTCTCCTGTACCATTTGACGGTCCCTGTACCATTACACGGTGTAACTCAGCGGTGGCGGCGGAACCATCGATCGCCCGATCGCCCGGCCCGCTCCACACTCTCCCTCTCCTCTCCTCTCCTCTCCTCTCCCTCCCTCCCTCCCTCCCTCCCTCTCTGCCTATCTATCTATACTGGCCCCCTGCACTCCTCCGCTCCACACTCTCCCTCTCGCTCTCCCCTCCCTCCCTCTCTGCCTATCTATCTGTACTGGCCCCTGCACTCCTGCAGTGCTGTATGAGCCGGCCGACCACCGGACTGTCGGCTGCACCGCGCCGGCCGGTGAGGTGGCCCGGGTCGGTCAGCTCGCTCCCAGGAGTCCGTGCGACCATCACAATGTCAAACCTAATTTAGGACTGCGTTTGTTCGCTACAAGACAGCAGTCGGGCGAGCTTAGCAGCCTTTGTTAAGTATCGGATGAAAGGGGACTGTAAGTTAGTGGTGCGCGGGACCGAAGTGGAGAGGTTTCTGCTTTTTCATTGTGTGGTTGAGATAACTTTGTTGTAGCGGGAATTTGTGCAGGAAAGGTGGTTTCCCGTGCGAGCTGCGACTGATAAAGAAACGCATTTCTTCGACGGCGTTCGCGGTCCCTCGTTCAGACCCTGGCGGTTTCAGAAGATCCAAATTTCTTCAAAGATTATACGCGCTCCGTATGAAGCGGGTGGTACCTTTGCGTACGCGCGCAGTAGTATCCATATTTATGACGGCACGACTGCGGGCGCCTCTCGTGGGACCTTGGTCTGCCGGGTATCCCGGTATCCCGGTATCGTCGAACGCCGTGTGCTCTGTCTCCCTGCGCCGCCACAGGTGTCTGTGGCGCGAGTCGGCTGGCCGCCTGTGACGGATGTATCCCGGCGGCGGCGGGACGTGCGTCGTGTACTCTGTGCCAGTCGACCCCCTCCCTGCCTCCCCTCCCTCCCCTTCCTCCCCTCCCTCCCTCCCTCCTCCCTCCCTCCCTCCCTCCCTCCCTCCCTCCCTCCACTCCCTCTCTCTTCCTCTCTCTCTCTCTCTCTCTCTCTCCTCTCTCCCTCTCTCTCTCTCTCTCTCTCTTCTCATCCTCTCTCTCTCTCTCTCTCTCTCTCTCTCTCTCCTCTCTCTCTCTTCTCTCTCTCTCTCCTCTCTCTCTCTCTCTCTCTCTCTCCTCTTCTCTCTCTCTCTCTCTCTCTCTCTCTCTCTCTCTCTCTCTCTCTCTCCTCTCTCTCTCTCCCTCTCCCTCTCCCTCTCCCTCTCCCTCTCCCTCTCCCTCTCCCCCTCCCCCTCCCCCTCCCCCCCTCCCCTCCCTCCCTCCCCTCCCTCCCCTCCCCTCCCTCCTCCCCTCCCTCCCTCCCCTCCCCTCCCCTCCCCTCCCCTCCCCTCCCACTCCCCTCCCCTCCCTCCCTCCGTGACATCCGCCCCGGTTTCCTCAGATGTGTAAGGTCGTTCGCTCCTCCATCCCTGTCGCCCTGTCTCCCTCCCCTTCCCTCCATCCCTCCCGTCCCTCCCCCTCCCTCCATCCCTCGCTCCTCTCCCTGTGGCATTATGGGCGCCATATAACCTCAGTAATTGCGGCGCCCTAAACCCCAGTCCACCACACCACACCGTCTGGCATTACATCTGCCGCGATTTTCCCCAGGTCTGAAGAAGGCGGGCCCGGTACAACTCCCTTCGCTCGCCGTCAGCGTTCAGCCTGCAGGCGGCTGCTCGCGCCTTCAAGCCCTACAAACACGTCGAGTTGATGCCGCTAGCGCACATCAAACGCGTGGTGGACATCCGGGAGACGGAGGGTAAGGTGACCCCGCGCTCCACTCCGCGCTCCACTCCGCGCTCCAGCCGGCGGCTGTCCGCCGTCTCCTTCTCCAACCTGATGTCCGCAGCGGCCTCAGAGTCGTCCGCCCTGGCAGGTACCTGTCCTCAGTCCTCAGTCTGGTCATGGCTTGTCCTCAGTCCTCATTTTCCCTCAGAATGCGCATACCTAGCGGGTACCGACCTTCAGAATCTGCGTCCAAGATGGACGTTTCTTTTCAGGGACGTTGCCTCCCACGCTTTGTTGTATAAGAGGATTATCATGCATTTATGGGTGTCAAGCTGAGAACAAATTGCTGATGATGTTCAAGTTTATCAGCCATTTATTTACGACAATAATTGTATGTTTATTTAATTAACACATTAAGCGTTTGACCTCTGAAAGCCAGGAGCAAAAACTTCGAAAGTTGAGCACAAATCTGCCTAGCATGCAATCATTCTTCCCACGTCCAGATGCAGTTTGTCTGCAGCGCCTGACCAGAGACCCTGACCCGTGTCCTGTCGTGTGCCGCAGAGTGTCACAACGTGTTCACGCTGATCTGCCGAGTAACCAGGAGCTGAAGGAGCGCACTACACGTTCACCATCAGCTCCGAGGACGTGCCGAAGGAGCAGTTTCTGCGCACGCTGTGCAGACAGATGGCGCACGCCACCTGCCGCGCTGACGCTGTGAGTGGCACGAGGGCCGGTCCGTGACGCTGTGAGAGGGACCGGTCTGTGACGCTGTGAGAGGACCGGTCTGTGACGCTGTGAGTGGGCAGAGGACCGGTCTGTGACGCTGTGAGTGGATAGAGGACCGGTCTGTGACGCTGTGAGGGGACCGGACTGTGACGCTGTGAGTGGATAGAGGACCGGCCTGTGACGCTGTGATAGGACCGGTCTGTGACGCTGTGAGTGGATAGAGGACCGGTCTGTGACGCTGTGAGTGGAAGGAGGACCGGTCCGTGACGCTGTGAGTGGACGGTGGACCAGTCTGTGACGCTGTGAGTGGACGGTGGACCGGTCTGTGACGCTGTGAGTGGACAGGGGACCGGTCTGTGACGCTGTGAGGACAGAGGACCGGTCTGTGACGCTGTGAGTGGACGGAGGACCGGTCTGTGACGCTGTGAGTGGGCAGAGGACCGGTATGTGGCGCTGTGAGGACAGAGGATCGGTCTGTGACGCTGTGAGTGGACAGAGGGCCGGTCTGTGACGCTGTGAGTGGACAGAGGACCGGTCTGTGACGCTGTGGGTGGACAGGGGACCGGCCTGTGACGATGTGAGTGGACAGAGGACCGGTCTGTGACGCTGTGAGAGGACCGGACTGTGACGCTGTGAGTGGACAGAGGACCGGTCTGTGACGCTGTGAGAGGACCGGTCTGTGACGCTGTGAGTGGGCAGAGGACCGGTCTGTGACGCTGTGAGTGGATAGAGGACCGGTCTGTGACGCTGTGAGTGGACAGAGGACCGGTCTGTGACGCTGTGAGTGGGTAGAAGACCGATCTGTGGCGCTGTGAGTGGACGGAGGACCGGTCTGTGACGCTGTGAGTGGACGGAGGACCGGTCTGTGACGCTGTGAGTGGACAGGGGACCGGTCTGTGACGCTGTGAGTGGACAGGGGACCGGTCTGTGACGCTGTGAGTGGACAGGGGACCGGTCTGTGACGCTGTGAGTGGACAGAGGACCGGTCTGTGACGCTGTGAGTGGACAGGGGACCGGTCTGTGACGCTGTGAGTGGACGGGACCGGTCTGTGACGCTGTGAGTGGACAGGGGACCGGTCTGTGACGCTGTGAGTGGACAGAGGACCGGTCTGTGACGCTGTGAGTGGACAGGGGACCGGTCTGTGACGCTGTGAGTGGACGGGACCGGTCTGTGACGCTGTGAGTGGACAGAGGACCGGTCTGTGACGCTGTGAGAGGGCAGAAGACCGGTCTGTGACGCTGTGAGTGGACAGAGGACCAGTCTGTGACGCTGTGAGTGGACAGGGGACCGGTCTGTGACGCTGTGAGTGGACAGGGGACCGGTCTGTGACGCTGTGAGAGGGCAGAGGACCGGTCTGTGACGCTGTGAGTGGACAGAGGACCGGTCTGTGACGCTGTGAGTGGACAGGGGACCGGTCTGTGACGCTGTGAGTGGACAGGGGACCGGTCTGTGACACTGTGAGTGGACATGGGACCGGTCTGTGACGCTGTGAGTGGACATGGGACCGGTCTGTGACGCTGTGAGAGGGCAGAGGACCGGTCTGTGACGTACTGGTCTCCGATGGAATGATGTCTGGTGGCCTTACGGGACGGGAACCGGGGGAGTGTTGCACTCCTAGCGGTGCTCAGGTGGTGTGGCGGTGAATGAGGTTGTGTTTGTTAATATTGTGGACCCTACTGCTGGCGGTGAGATGTACCGCCTTCGTGGTGTTTGTGTAATCAGGGTGCGAAGGTGGCGTCTTGGGGTGGGCTTTGTAATCTCTGGAAAGATGGCCCGTCCGTCATCGCGGTACAGGTAGTTGCTCAACATTTCGTTGACTGTCGTCACAGTGTGACGTCACTGGTGACCTGTAACTGACGCTGTAACTTCTCCCGCAGGAGAACTTCCTGACAGTGCTTGACCCGCAGCATCTGGACATCGAGAGCAGCGAGGTGGCCGCCTCCAGCACCCTCAGCCGCGTCTCAAAGTCAGTACCCCCTCAGCACCTGCCCCTCTCCCTCCGTCACAGCCGCCGCCACAATCACAGCATGCCGAGAGCATTCGGGTGGAATGATTTCGGCCGCACTGTCTCTCTCGAACTAACACCTGCCTGGCCGCCTGTGCCCCGCCCGGGGCGGCACCGGCTCCGACTGTCTGCTCGGGATGCTGCAGATCGCGCCGCGTACCCCACTTACCGCTCACCGCCAACTTTGAAGTCGGAGCGAACTTGTGTCGGTCGCCAGTCTATTTCGGCGCGCCGCGCTGCGGGCCGGCCTCCCGGGACCAGGCTGAGCGGCTCTGCGTCGGCCGGTGATGGCACTGGGAACGTGCTAGCGATACAGGCGCACGTGGCACTGGGGCGGTGTGAGAGATCTGATTCAAAGTCTGTGGTTTAGACGGCATTGTTTTGGCGAAAGGTTTATTTGTAATGAGATGGACGTCGTATAACTGCAGAAGTTGTGACGCCCGTAAAGCCCGGTGCCCACCGCCACCGGTCAACAACGCAAAGTACAGAGTGCAAGCCGCGAGCCTCATACGGGAAGTATGAGGCTCACCTGAAAATGAAAAAAGTACGCACCGTATTTTCCGTTCCTGTCCGGTGGCGGTGGGTACCGGGATTTCGTCGTCGAACGTTTTCGCCAGCGCACTATGAGCCGGGAGCCCGATCTAGCCCGCCATAATTGGTCGGAGTGATTTTTCCATTTCAATATGGGACATACATGAATATGCTCAGAACAGACCGTGGATTAAGAATATGGCAATATTTGTTTAGTGCAATCACACGTGGGGGTATAAACGGCACCGAAACACGGACCTTTGTACGAAGCTTACAACCAGGGTAATAGAACGACGGGTAGAACAGTAAGGAATGTAACGCCCAAATGAATTAGACAAGATACAGTTTTTATCGTAATTGTTTTGTCTATTTTAAATTAAAGGTTTTGTTTGCTATCAATAACTTGTATTTCCATAGATTATATTTGTATTTATTGAATTAAACTCCAGCAAATATACGAAGTAGTAGTCGAAGTAGTGCATATTTCAGTACCTGTAGTAGCATTTGGAAGCGGTCAGCGGTCGTTCCGACATTTGTTAACCCCCAAGCCCATTTAACCTCTTTACGCCCGGAATATCGAAAAAATTATAAATGTAGACGGTGTAGCTAAGGCTTGTAGGTATCTGTTCCAGAAGTCTGATTTAAAATATGTGCCATAGGTTACGAGCCAGCCTCGTCTGAAAATCATCGATTTAACATGGGAACCCTATGGTGTAGTAGGTTTGTAACGCCCAAACGTCTGAGTGCTGCCAACCGTTACTGGTGGGGGCTGCTTACAACAACAGAGAGACCACAGCTCGCGAAATCGATGTATGTTTACGATGTAATGACGAATGGGATAAAGCCAGAATCTTGCAATGTGCATGTTTTCGGGTTAACCCGCGCCGTGCCGGTGCTCGGCGCCACCTTAGCGGGGGGGGGTCGACGCCCCCTCTAACTCGGCTCCTATGGGACTTAGACAAAAACCGAAAACACCGTTCGAAAGCTCGCCAAAATGTATTGTGAAACTATTTCAGGCATTTTTGTATCAGGTCAATATTGAGGTCACCAGAGGTCATCAAGTGTCAGATTTTCAAGTTTTAGAACTACGCTCCAGAAATCCACAGATATCACAGAAACTATGATAGCTAGGAATAAACGGAAAAAGCAATGGAAAGCTCTTGAAAAATGCAATCGCCAAGGTGTCCTCAGATTTTAGCTCAGGTCAATAGTTTAGGTTCCAGAGCTCATCAAATGTCAAAAAGGCTATTTTTTTTAGCAAAACAGTTTTCACAAATATCTTTTTACCTAACAAAGATCGGTCAATAATGTTGACGCCATCGTGTTTATCTCGTCAAGGCGCTTGGTGTCATATACATGATGACCAGGTTAGGTCAACTTATAAATTCTACCTCAGGTCAAGGTCAAGTGGTGACCCAATTAGGTCATGTTGCACATTGGGAGACGTGCCTCGACGAGACAAACACATTGGTGCCAGTTTCACTTCTCTATCTTGATTTTGTCGAAAGTTATTGGCAAAAAAAGTGTTGGTGACCTCGGGTGACCATGTAGGCGTCACTGAACAAAAATTGCACCCGGAAATTCAAGAATGGCTTATGATAACATGATCCGGAAGGAATTGGGCTGATATAATTCGTATCTTCAGAATAGGAAACATTTGATTATTTCCCCATTGACGTATAATGGGGAGGTCACGAAATTGACCCGACCTTAGGTCACCGATATAAAAAAAAATCCGAGATATACGTATTGTAGGTACCCTTATGAAATCATGTAAGTACGAAAACGATCGGCCAAAAACTGTGCATGTGGTACGACCGGAAACATTTTTGAAAGGTGGGGTCACGTGACCTGGTCTGGTGACCTGACCTGAGATGACCCGAGTTTTTAAAAAAACATAATGTGCGCAATTGATGCCCGAACAGCTGTGCCAAAACGACGGCGCTGCGCGCCGCCATTTTTTCGCTATCCTCGAAAAACCTTAGGGGGCGTCTAAACGCCCCGCCCCCCCCCCCCCCCGCGGGTTAAAATGGAACCTTGGCTACACTGTGAAACGTTACGCGCCAAGCGCGGACATCGGCGTGGACATCAATCAGTGTTTGCCGTAGTATAAGGAATATTGCCGCTACAAATTCAAAAAGTCATTATAGCGCATTATATTTCCATTAATTCTGCAAATGGCTCAGTTACAATCATTTTTCTGACAAATTCGATTTGGGATTTGGACCTCTAAATAATGACAGTTATTGATATATCCACAAATTTGTAAGTGTTTGCGTCAATATCAGGGAAAAGGGTAATTCATCTGAAAAAGTCGTGGGAACACATTATAATTCAATTTATTCTGTAAAAAAATTAGCCCAGTTACAAACATTTGTTTTGCAAAAATTCGGTTTGGGATTTCGACCCCCGAAATCGTTGGAGCCCTAATGTCCGCAGTTAAATAGTGTTTGGCGCGTAACGATCACAATTCAAACTAAAAGTAGGGTATTTCGTGCTTTTAATGACATTTTGTGTTAACATAACAGAAATGTCAGCAAAAACTTGAATGCCGCTTCTTCGATAGAGCCGATATAATGGATAACACACGATAACACGGAAATACGAGTATGGTTACTCAATGGTTCGGCTTGCTGTGACAAGTCCAATTTCCTGCCCCAACCTGCCTCTGCACTCATGAGGGGTGATTATATGATTTCTGCAATGGTCTGCAATGCAATGTAATGCAATGTAATGGTGGTGACGGCCACCCACGCCGAGGTCCGACATCAAAGCCTACTAGACTACCCCACGGAGCGACTGCTGACAATGCAGAGATGGTGACGACTCTGCGAGCCTCAGTGAGCGCCGAGCTGCGCTGAACGTGCGTTTTCAAGTGGGGATTGGACGGTAGTAGTTTAGTGACTGTAGTGACAGTAGTATTTGGAAACCATTAGTACGAAATAGTTTCCAAATTCATAATACTTGCTCCAGGTACCCATGCCAATGATCTGAGGCTCAAAAGGACCATCTGAGGTCAATAATCAATTATGGCGGGCTAGATCGGGCTCCTAGCCCATAGTGCAGCGGTCGGAAACGGACAGTACAAAGTACAAAGTTGAACACTGCTGAACTTTCGCTCGCACGTCAGCTGGCTTTTTCCGTTGTTACCAGGGGCGTCTTCAGACAAACGCGCTGTCAATAAGCCAAATCAGCAAGTGAGGGTCGACTCTTTTTGGCGATATGACCCGCCACACAGGCGGCCGCCAGGCGTTTGCGGCGGCGGCGGCGGCGGTTTCACAGTTTCAGACAGACAGTGGTCAGTGTCAGTTCTTTTCATTTTAAGCCTCATGTTTGTATATATTAATACATTTTGGGTGGGTATTAGATGATTTTGAATGCGCTTTCCGGCCATGTGATTTGTATCGCTTAGAACACATTGTTTTTTGACGGTACGGCGGTTCGACCCCGTTCTTTGGGAGGGGGGGGGGGGGGCGTCAGAGACAGACACGTTGTTACTAAGCCAAATCAGCTAGTGAGGGTCGACGTTTTTTTGTCGATACGACCCGCCACACAGGCGGCCGCCAGATTTTCAACTTTTGGAGACATCGCAAAGTCACCAACTATCCTGTCCGTTGGTGTCCTGTCCGTTCTTGTCCTGTCCGTTCTTGTCCTGTCCGTTCTTGTCCTGTCCGTTCTTGTCCTGTCCGTTCTTGTCCTGTCCGTTCTTGTCCTGTCCGTTCTTGTCCTGTCCGTTCTTGTCCTGTCCGTTCTTGTCCTGTCCGTTGTTGTCCTGTCCATTCTTGTCCTGTCCGTTGTTGTCCTGTCCGTTCTTGTCCTGTCCATTCTTGTCCTGTCCATTCTTGTCCTGTCCGTTGTTGTCCTGTCCGTTCTTGTCCTGTCCGTTCTTGTCCTGTCCATTCTTGTCCTGTCCGTTGTTGTCCTGTCCGTTCTTGTCCTGTCCGTTCTTGTCCTGTCCGTTCTTGTCCTGTCCGTTCTTGTCCTGTCCATTATTGTCCTGTCCGTTCTTGTTCTGTCCGTTGTTGACCTGTCCGTTGTTCACCGGTGGCGGTGGGCACTGGGCTTCAACCCCAAACACCACTATTTTAATCAGTTAATCCTCAAAAAGTGCCACAAATGGCAAAAGTATGGATGTTTTTTAAAAAACATATAGGTTAACACAAAACGTGGTGTTTTCATGTCAATATAGTTTGTAGGCGTCTATATGTAAGCAAACTGTAGTGCAATATACCGTTCAAAAACCTTTCTCGACATTCTACTCAAACATGGGTGAAACGATAAATGAATGCCCTGAAGTCCCAATCATCATCATCATCAATTTTTTTTTTTTTTAAATAAAAATTTCCATATATTTTACACATACGTATACGAATTGTCAACGTACGAACGATGTTAGAATAGCACCATATTATTTAACACAAGTCAATGTTTTCATACGCTGCATTTAACAAGAGGATACAGGGGTCAGTTTTAGAAGAGTGTGTTGTGCAACTTAGGCACAAACAAACTGCATCTACAATAAATGTCAGTGTCACTATCATCACACAACAAAGTATTTCCAGTAATATAACACACTCGGAGCAGCCGATGGCAGCGTACACAGCATTGTATCGATCGCTGATGACTCAACTTTCTCACAACATGTACCTGATCAGGTTACGGCATAGAACACGACATTGCAGAAGTCTACAGTCACTCTAGCTTCACACGCACTACTACTGACACAACTAGTCGAGCTCCGGCCGGAGTGCCTGAAAAAGCTTGTCAGCCGATACCTTAACCCGTTTGACTGACATGGCGACTTTCCTCGCTTCTACTCCTCACTCCTCCCCTGCGACCACTAATCTCTCAACACACTGGCTGTACTCGTTCCAGAACTTGTCAATGCACTCTAAGTACTTATCTGGTTTACGTTTAGACGCCTTTACCAAGTCTGTAACAGTCTCGATCACGTCTCGCTCGTTGCTGACTGATATGATCCGTGACCGGGGTCCCACTGCAACGCGCAGCTTGCAGCTGCTCTGCTGCCTCCTCTGGGTGACGGCCGTTGGCTTCGCCTCGATGACAGTTGAGCTTGTCGCTGCCGCGGGTCCACCCACGGCGTCAAACCAGCCGCCCGACTGGGACGCTGGTGTCAGGTCGGCCGTGGCCGGCACAGGCTCTGACGTCACCGCCGGCCGCAGAGGCGCGGCCAGGTGACGGATGGACGGGGCCGGGTCAGCTGGCGGCGGACGCGCCGCCGCTGCCGGGAGCTGAGGCTCGGTCAGGTCACCGCCGGACGGGTCCGCCGGGGCCGGCCGGGAAGGCGGCGGCCCCCGCACCACCGGCAGAGGCGCGTCCAGATTGGGCGGGGCTGCGGCGGCCCGTACAGCAGGCGGCGCCGGCGCCGTCTCAGTTCGAACAGGCGGTGACCGGTCGCAAGTTGAGACTGCGCTGGTTCCGTTGAATGCAGCTCTCGCAGCTCTCGTACAGAACTGAGGCAAGAGGCTGCCTGGCGGATCAGTTTCCGTTGCTTGCGTTGCACGATCGCGAGGCTGGACACCCTCTGCCTGAGCGCGCCCCTGATCAGGCCGCCGGGACACCGCCACAGTCAGCTGCTGAACGGCTGACATGTCCGTAATTTTGACGGGAGGCGAATGCGAAGATTCACGGACAAAAACGTTACCATTTTGTGTGTACACAGAACAAATTGCCTTTTCCCTCTTCAGTTGTACGAGACTTCGCAGCACTTGCCGACGTTTAGGGGTCAGGGACTCTTAGATGAAGAGCCCTGACCCTCGCAGACGAGTTTTCGATCGGAACAGTGAGTCTCGGTCAGATCCCATACCAGTTGACATGAATTCTACAAAGATATTCTGACTCCGCAAGCGAAAAGCCGCTTTTACCTGCGTGAGGTTCAAATTGAACGCCATGTGCTCTGACAGCAAAGCTTGCAGGAGCTTAGCCGTCTCCTCCCCTGAGAAGGTTCAGGAACAGCTGAGCCGGAGAACACGAGATCATCATCATCATCATCATCATCATCATCAGTAAAGGACAGGCTCACGAACTTATGGCCTTCGTAGTCATTTCAAAAATGGGTAATATCCGGGATGTGAGAGACTGCGCTTGCATCCCATGTGAAAGGGGAGCCGCGGTTCGCACCCTGGTGGAGCAATATCCTGGAGTGCTGAATGCCGCCTTATACTGCACTCCGTCATAGGGGTGCTCGTGACCACTTGCGTAACGTTCGTGTTAAAAACACGTGTCTAATATCCTACGGATTACGGTATCTATGGAAAATATCTGCCTACTGATGCCCACTGGCGGATCCAGAACGGGGGGGGGGGGGGGGGGCAGGCAGGGCACGGGTGGTTTGTGGGGGAGCAAATTACAAAAAGTCTCACACGAATCTGAAAACTCGTCGGATTTCGCTTGCTTATGCATTGATAGCTGATTTAGAATAAACTTTCCTTAGTAAAAGTTGCTTAGATTTTCTTCTATATCAGGAAATGTGTCGATTTTGCTCCGATTTCAGGCGTTTTTGTTTGGTGGAGGGGGGGGGGGGCATGGCCGCTTTGACCCCCCCCCCCCCTGGATCCGCTAGTGCTGATGTCCATAATGTTGTATTGTATTGTATTAAACAATTAAAACACTCCATTTTAAAATTGTTATTCCGAGTGTCGGATCAGGGTTAAGAAGAGAGACATGTTAAAAGGACACTCGGTATACAACACACAATAAGACTAGATGAATATGAAAGTGCACACGGGCTATATAAAATAAAACACACACACACACACGCAGTCACACTCATTTTCCTCGCTTCATATAACTAAAAGTTCGGACACTGCACGCTTAAAAGCCCCCAGGGATAAATCGCGAATCTCCAGCGGGAGGCGGTTGTATACCTGCGCCGTACAAAAAGGAAGGCGCCGCCTGTCTGCTTCGGTTCTCGCGCGCGGGAGAGATCTGCGTCCTGCCGGGTGGTGGTTCGAGAGCGAAGAGCAGAGTTGACCTGAAGCTGAGAGGAAAGAGCCACTGACTTCCCGGTGCAGCGAATTTTGTGCAGAAAATTTAAATGAGTGAAGTTCGTACAACTGGCGGTCGGTGGGCCAGCCCAGTTCGTCTCGCATGTCCGATATGTGGTCGAATTTGCGTCGGCCAGACACCGCGCAGCGCAAAATTGAGGATCTTTTGGAGGCGCTGTAGATTTTTCTCTGACCCGTTTCCAAAGACAGCAAGACAGTATCGGACGTGCGAGAGGACCAAGGCATTGACCAGAGTAGGCAGAAGGTCAGGCGGGATCTGATGACACACGTGGGACAGGCCGATGAGGATACCGTTGCATTTTTTGACGAGAGCAGACACGAGAGTCCCAGGTGAGGTGTGTGTCGAACACCACGCCAAGGTTCCTCACCGTAGGGCACTCATGGATTGTATCCTCGCGAAATCGAGTGGAGATCGGGACTAAGCCACGACAACAATTCTGACGGGAGCCAAATACGATAAGTTCAGTTTTGCCGGTGTTGACCTTCAAACCGTGGGATTTGAACCAGGCATCCAAAGAGTTTAAAACCTGTTCCATGGTAGCAATAAGCCGAGGGAGGGAGTCTTTTTTGCCAGAGAGTAGAATTTGGGTATCGTCAGCGTACTGCACCACGTGCGCCTCAGGGGCAAAAAGGGGAGGTCGTTGGCGAAAATCTGGAAAAGGAGCGGGCCAAGTGAGGAACCTTGGAAAACACCCATAGGATTGGGGAGAGGACTGGAAAGGAGTCGGTTTCCTCGTCCACCAGTTGTACAAACAGACTGAGTATGGCCACGGAGGTAAGAGTAAAACCAGGTCGGATCGATACAATAGGCTTGAAGTTTGGAAAGAAGCTTTGAGTGGTCGATGACGTCAAAGCATTTGGAAAGGTCGAGAAGACAGAGAAGCGTGAGTTCCTGGCGGTCGGTAGCAGAAAGGATGTGGTCGGATACGGTAACTAGCGGTAGCGGTAATACGGTGACTGTTGTGCTTGGAGTTGTGCACAAAGAATAATGTCCATTCATCAACGGAAGAAAATTAATGGAATGTTCGTTTGTCCAGAGTGGCCGTCATAATGATGTATTGTACACAAAATCACTTGATGTGTAATGTGTTACATGTTCTAAATATCATAAATCAGTATGATCACAACACAGTATCGATATGCAACAACGCCCGGTATATTACGATAATAATTCATGACCACAATAAATCCTGCCATTTTTTTTTGTCTTTTATTTCACCAACCAACCCCATTCAAACAGCCATGCTACGCATTTATCACCAATTGCTTCGTCTGCTGCCAGCCCCGTGTTAACTGGACCAGCCTCCGGGCGGTATACCGGCTCTAACCCGGCCGTACCTCCACATCTAAACCCGAGCTGTAACCACCCTCCAGTCTGCGTCTGGCCTCGGGACTCCAACCACCCCTCAGTCGAGATACCGTCTCGCCGGCCGGGACCAGACCCGGCCGGCGAGATCGCCTCAGATCGCTAAGGATACATCCTGCATGCATCGGACGTGCGGCGCGGTACCGGCTCACCGCCCCCGAGGTGGGCTCGGCGGCGCGGCCGGACGCTATTTCTGGATTGGTTAATCCACAGACCGGAACACGTGGCGTCGGCAACAGGACGGTGGAGACTCGGCCGGGTCGCTGGGTCGCTGAGGTGGGCGGATCGGGTCGGTAGGGGCTGCAGCGATTGGAGGTCGGTGTGGGGACGACGGTGCCGTGCGGCGAGTTGTGACTCCGTTTGGATCTGTGACTCCATGTGGCTCCCTATGGATCTCTATGGCTCCGTTTGGATCTCTGTGGCTCCGTTTGGATCTCTGTGGATCTCTGTGGCTCCGTTTGGATCTCTATGGATCCATGTGGCTCAGTGATGCTCCATCTGTATGGCTTTCTCCTCCGTGTGGTTATCTGGCTCCGTATGGCGTCGTATTACTCCATGAAGCTCCATGTGTCTCTGTGGGGCTCCGTGTGTCTCTATGGGGCTCCTTGTGTCTCCGTGTGGCGCCGTGACACACTGTGAAGCTCCGTGTGGGTCTGTTAGGCTCCATGTGTCTGTGGGGCTCCTTGTGTCTCCGTATGGCGCTGTATCACTCTGTGAAGCTCCGTGTGGGTCTGTTAGGCTCCATGTGTCTGTGGGGCTCCTTGTGTCTCCGTGTGGCGCTGTATCACTCTGTGAAGCTCCGTGTGGGTCTGTTAGGCTCCATGTGTCTCTGTGGGGCTCCTTGTGTCTCCGTGTGGCGCCATGTCACTCTGTGAAGCTCCGTGTGGGTCTGTTAGGCTCCATGTGTCTCTGTGGGGCTCCTTGTGTCTCCGTGTGGCGCCATGACACTCTGTGAAGCTCCGTGTGGGTCTGTTAGGCTCCATGTGTCTCTGTGGGGCTCCTTGTGTCTCCGTGTGGCGCCATGACACTCTGTGAAGCTCCGTGTGGGTGTGTTAGGCTGCATGTGGCTCCGTATCGCTCTGTATGACCCAAGGCGTTATATAACCTCTGCGGCTGCGGCGCCCCAAAACGGTGATCATCATCGCTCCGTATGGATCCTGTGGCTCCGTGTGTCGAGCGGCGGCGGTGATGGTGACGTCAGGCCGCCGGTCAGGCCGTCGCTCGGGGACGGGTCACTCGCCTCTGCCGTCCGGTCTGGTGCGGTGTGTGTGGCCGGACGTCGCGGCACCAGCTGCAGCGGCTCCCTGGACGAACCTGGCGAACCTGGCCCGAGACCGGATTTACGTCTGTCTCGGTGCCAGAGTTGGCTCTGTTTTGGCCACAACCACCTCTCTCATCTAGAGTTTGTTCTGAGTTATATATCAGAGTTCTGGCCGTGGTTGCACCTTGTCGACCACGGCTGGTGTTCGATCGACCTACGCGAGCCGACCAGTGACCGACACGGGTCGCCCTGTGAGGGGTCACCCGGGTCACCCGGGCACGGTCAGCGGGTCAATCGTTCCGATCGGTCGGCCGCCGACCTGTCACACGATCACAGGCCAATCTGGTGACACCGACGCGATTGGACAGACTGGCCCCCGAAGGTGCCCCCGGAGGAGCGCCGGCGACGGCAGAGAGAGCTGCTGGCTGAAGCCCGCCGCTAGACGAGCTGGGTTCCACGAAGCTGTGGAACTATCGGGTCCACTGGGGCGGGAGCAAGGTCTGGCATGCAATAATTAGAAACTAGAAAGTCATGGTTCTTGCTTACTTGCTACACAAAATGGGGACTAAAATACAAAAAAAAAATGATACCGTGTGATGTTGCTAAGGGCAGCTTAGTATTCTCTCATATTTGGCGGGGTTTCTGGTATTTACCTATACACGTGAAGAAGACCTGGTGAGATTCGGCCAGCAATGACGATGTTCGGGAACAATTCTGTGCAGGTCTGATTTGCCTAAATATTTGGTGAAGTGCTGTTTAATTTAAATGTAGCACATGACCAGACGATATTAATAAAATAAAAAAACAAGTATTTATATATAATATAAATACTTAATATATATATATATATATATATATATATATATATATATATATATATATATATATATATATATATATATATATATATATATATATATATATATATATATATATATATATACTTATAATATAATTATTAAATAAAAATGCCATTTTCTGACAGAAGTGCAAACTTGTGCAAGAAAATGAACTACGGTCTGATAGAAGATGAGTAGCAACGTTTTCCTCACAACAAATCTTTGGTCGGTTTTAGGCAATTTTATATTTTCTTTGTTAAATTTGACTTATGACAAATTCTGATCGCATTTTTGACACCTGTAACAAAACATGACAACATATGTAAATACATGTTCAATTGCCAGTTTTTCGGTATTCATCTGTAGTGCTTATCAGTCGCATTGTATACAAATAGGGGAACATTATGTGAAATACATATTCAACATATTATGCAACTTTGAACACAACGCCGTGTTTAACGCCATTACCGGCTGGTCAATGCTGCCTGACAAAATAGCCGTGTTTTGCACTGTATCACTCACATACGGTTCAGAACAGAGCCAAACGACTTTCAGATTCGTAATCTGTGGACAATTTGGCTTCAGAATAGGTTTATTTTGCTTGGTTTTCAAAAAGTCTCCGAAATGAATTCTGGCGTGCCAGACCGCGCTCCCGCCCCAATGTGTGCTGGGAGGATTTTCTGCTCTTGACGCATCAGCGTGCGGTTAAGTTTGAGGAGGATGCCGGATATGTGCTATATCTGCAGAATGGCCACTGTCGCTGCCTGCTTTAAGAGCGGCACACTGGGGGAAGTATGATGAACTTGCCACGTTGGGTGTGGAATATTGACCGATCACGTACCGTACATCAGATAAGTATGATCTTGTAAGTTGTAAGTCAGGGATCCTCATTGTCATGGCAGGCGTTGGTAATGTTAACAGGCTGGTGCTATTGTCTGGCATCAGTACCTACGGCTACATGAATTCAAGTACGTCTCATCCTTGTTTTTTCTATGTCCATGTCAGACATCGTAACGAAACCTGTTTCTGCTTCGGCTTCACGAAGTCCCATTTTCCTGCGTTGTCTTCGACTTTGGCTTCGTTTTTGCCAGGCTTGTAAGTCTGGCGTCACCGGCGTCACCGTCTTCCGTGATTTCGAATTTCAAGCCAGTGGTTGCGGTTCTGGGGTTCTGGAACGATGTCATTGGCTTCAGGTTCCTTCTTCGTGCCAGTTTAACGGAAAACTTGGTTTCTATTTTGGCTTCAAACAAAAGTCATGGCTCCACGGTGTATTTGTTTCGTTGGTCTCAATCATAGTAAGAATATCACTTTGAAACATAATTTATAAATTATTGTCATACGTTTAGCTCTATTGAGATGGATCGTCAGTGGACAAAAATTAAATAACCTCAAGCTGGCTTCACTGCTCTTCAATGAGGACCACGAGACTACTCGAGTCTCGTGAGGCGGTGCTCCTGCTGCCTGGGGGCTGGGTCTCGAGTAGTTCTTGGGTAGCGGGATAGTTATTGGACTGTGTTGGGTTAAAGGCACTGTCCCACCTTTTTGAAAGTTGTCGAATCACACTTAATTGTATGTCTACATGTCAGGCGAGGTCAGCTGAGCATGTTCGTGAACTTTTTCCGAAACAAAAGTTTATCCTTTGAAGATATTCAACTTTTAGTTTTAAGCGGAAAGTTGGGTTGGTAACGTCATGATTTTGTTAATAACAGGGAAATCCTTTGTGCTGCCAAATGTATGGCACAATTTTTTGTCGACATCTATTGTGCAGAAAAACCGAACCAACCGGTGTCTAGATTGGCTAACACTATCAGCTTGGGTTGTTGCAGCAGTTGGCCGCCAGGGACCGCTAGTGAGCCAGGGTGTTATGACGTCGCAAGCAAATGGTACCACTAAATATGTATTTATTTATTTATTTATAAATAAATAAATATTTAGTGTTAAATATTTAACTGGTACCATTTGCTTGCGACGTCATAACACCCTGGCTCACTAGCGGTCCCTGGCGACCAACTGCTGCATCAACTCCAGCTGATAGTGCTAGCCTCCAGATTGCGAACCACCCGGGGATCGAGAAATGAAAGACGAAAATATTCCAAGGCTGGCCTTAAAACAAGTTGACTATCATTACCAGTTGGGTAAAGAGAGACGACTCTGTCGGTTTAGAAGCCCTATTCAAATACACATGGGCCTTATTTTTTACAGATATCAAAATCAAACTCGAATATCTTTTTTATTAGATCATTGTGGTTGTTTTAACTGCTACCATACTTAATTTCCATCAAAATGGCTATCTCAACTCAAATATAATGTTAAGGTGGGATAGTTAAGCTACGTAGCGACAAGCGGAAAACGCCATTTGATAGATTGATACAAGTTCTATCGAAAGTATTTCAGTATTGTTTTAGGTCAGGGCAAAATTGAGGTCACCAGAGGTCATCGAAGGTCATATTTTCCATTTTGCCCTGTTTTAGGACATTGCTCCAGAAATTCCCATGTATCTCGAAAACTATGCTAGTTAGAAACAAACAGAAAAAATCAAACGCCAGCCAGTGAAATGTTCAATCGACAAGGTGTTCTGAAAATTGATATCAGGTCAATATTTGAGGCCCCAGAGGTCAAAAAAGGGAAAATTGTTGTTTTTTTGCCAAATCGTTTTTCGCTATTAACTATTTACTTAATCAAAATAACGGAAAACTGTTTACATCATTGTGTGTATCTCGTCAAGGCGCTTTGAATGATATACATGGTGACCTTGTTAAATCAACTAAATTAAAATTAAAATTTGACCTCAGGTCAAGGTCAAGTGGTCCCCCAAGTAGGGCATGTTGCATATGGGAAGACGTGTCTCGACGAGACAAACACATTGCGGTCTGTTTTACTTCTCTATATTCATTATGTCGGGAGTTATTGACAAAAAAAGTGATGGTGACCTCGCATGACCTCAAATGACCCCATAGGGGTCACTGAACAAAAATTACACTTGGATCATCATGCATATCCTTGAAATAGGAAGCATTTGTATATTTCCCCATTGACTTATTATGGGGAGGTTACGAAATTGACCTGACCTTAGGTCACCGATATCAAAATTACGAGATATAAGAATTGTAAGTACTGATGCCCCCCATGACATCCTGTAAGTTTCAAACTGATCGGTAAGAAACTCTGGCTTTGGCACAACTGCAAACATTTTTGGAGGTGGGGTCACTTGACCTGGTCTGGTGACCTGACCTGAGATGACCCGAGGTTATTTTTGTTTTCAAAGTGTGCGCAATTGATGTCCTAACAGGTGTGCCAAAACCCGGCGGCGCTGCGCGCCGCCGTTTTTTTCGCTATCTGCGGAAAAACCTGAGGGGGGTGCGGAAATCACCCCCCCTGTAGTGCGCGGGTTAAAGGAAATAGTTCACCTTGGCACATTTTTTTCCAAACACGATTTTATTATATTTTGAAACACAATTTATTTGTATATTGTCAAAAAAGAGCATACATCGCGCCGATTCAGGACAGAAGGTCGTAAATTATTAATTTTATCAAACTATATACCTACTCTCTGAGTCAGAGTCCTGACGTCACGCGAATGAGAAGAAAAAAATGGCTCAGCTAATCAGATCCGAAAGTAGTCGTAAGGATAGACTCTCATTAGAGAAGTGTCAACCAGCGGCCGGCGGTTCGCTTGCTAGCACCAGCTGCAATCTGATTGGCTGATTGTATAGCCTCTGCCCAGCCCATCGTCAGCACCACATTCCTTCGCCAAAAAAAAAATCAAATATATTCGGCTGGAGTCTTTTCGGTCAAGAAAACTTGCAGATAGGGGTTTCCCAACACGGGTTGAAGGTGACATATTTCCTTTAAACGCTAATTCTGTGAAGGCCACGGAGAGCGACTGTCATAACTATTGTTATGCTTCAGAAATGCGTTGCTTTAATTTCTCCTATCCATTTGGATTATTTCCATCTGTCCAGCCGCCCGGGCCTATTTAAGGAAAATGTTCAGTCTTGTCGCGTGCCCGACTCATATCACGTCCGCCGCAGTTTTAAAGTTGCTTCTTTCTGAACCGTGCTGTATTTTCTCGGCTCTTTGCCACGATGTTAGCGTTGCTTTGGCCTGAAACTGGAGTCGGGAGGGGAGCGGAGCAGCTGTGTCTCGCTGTCTGTCTGAGACCAGAACGGGCCGCGCGGCGTGGGGTCGGTGTCACTGCTCCTCTCAGGGTGACCCGTGTCGACTGTCCGCACCCCCCCCCCCCCTCCCCTCGTCCGGGGGGCAGCCTACCGCGTCGCCAGAGAGCTGGCCAGACATGTGATACCCGCCGATTTAGAAGATATTCTCTCTCTCTCTCTCCTCTCTCTCATCTCTCCTTCTCTCTCTCTCTCTCTCTCTCTCTCTCTCTCTCTCTCCCCCCTCTCTCTCTCTCTCCTCTCTCTCCTCTCTCTCTCTCTCTCTCTCTCTCTCTCTCTCTCTCTCTCTCTCTCCTCTCTCTCTCTCTCCTCTCTCTCTCTCTCCTCTCTCTCTCTCTCTCTCTCTCTCTCTCTCTCTCTCTCTCTCTCTCTCTCTCTCTCTCTCTCTCTCTATCTCTCTCTCTCTCTCTCTCTCTCTCTCTCTCTCTCCTCTCTCGCTCTCTCGCTCTCTCGCTCTCTCGCTCTCTCGCTCTCTCGCTCGCGCTCGCGGTCTGTTGGAATGGAAATTCAGTACTTTGTGGAAGTAGCCGGCACTTCGGATGCAAAATGTACCGTTTTGAAAGATAGCATTTGTTTATGTGTTTAGAGAGATGAAGTTGTATTATGTGATTCTTAAAGTTCTCCTATTATGTTGGTTAGCTATCGCCTTTTGTGCGCAGTATTTTTCAGCGGGTATATTTTAGTGTTGCGTCTATGCTGGATCACAGCAGCTGTCCGTTTGGCTACAGAAAACTCCAGACAAGCTGCGAGTTTCGCAGATGAGCGAGCTTTCCTGTCCAACCCCATTTGTCATGTACACTGTTCAGAATCTGAATACGTAGTCTCACGGACAGAATATTATTGCTTTATTTTCGAAGGGTAAAACATACGGCTTTCAGACATAAATTGCGTCGGCTGTTACGGAGAAGTTCCTGGTAAAGTGCTACAGATGAAAATATCAGGGAAAACGTGCTACGCGATTCATGCCAAAGACAATATATAAGAGGCATTTGTCTGCTGAAAGCATGCAGACTTGCAGTCCTCGAAAGCTTCGGAAAGATACATTTTTTAGATTTGTTGCATACCCCAAAATTGATGAGCGATCGTTTCTCGTTAAATAAAAACAAGCAAGATAAAGTGGTTCATGATCTTTTCCCCACGTATCCCCCACAGACTCGGAAACACTCCCGCATGCGCTCCGGCACCTCGCTCATCAGGTTGCCGAGTGTGTGTGCGTTGATTATCCGCCATGCCATTTGGAGGTTTGGAACGGGGCCTTTTCTGAAGTATCGGGCGCCATTTTGTTGGGGATCCTTGACGACTGTCCACATATTCTCGATCGGTAAAGGTCAGGGCCATTGCCTGGTTAGACCCCTTCTCTGCAAAAGACTGAAAGTGACTGCGACACATTTTTTGGCCTTCTTGGCGTGATGGACCAGAGCGCCGTCTTGTTTTAAAAAATGTTCTAGACATGTCCGGCAGGAGTTTGGCATTGGTTGGCAGGCTATTCCCCTTCCTCACAACTTCGCCGATGATCCGATCATCTTCAGCACTTACTTGACATATAATTAGGCAATGGCTGTCTGGCCGCGGGGCACGTTATGCGGGTCAGAGAGGCTTCTTTAGTAGCTCGTCATGCCCCAGACGAGGACTTCCAGGAGGCCGCTTGACCGTCTCAGTGATATGCAATTCCTTGTTGTTTTGGGCCCAAACCCGGTCGTTTTATAACCATTGGGTGGATACGATTCACCGGCGACCTGATTCTGGGCCTTGACACCTCTGACCATTCACAACCGCGTGGTTATGCATCGATGTCTTCCCCTCATTCACCATTGACGAGATGAGGTACGGGCTTTGGGTACCTTCAAAGAAATTACCTCTGCCGTGCCCAACCGCCCAAGCTCGGGTCGGCCATGGGGTTCTGTGATCATGTGTGTATCAAGTCTTGGTCGATGTTTTGCACCTCTAGAGAGCCATGTCCGGCTGGAGGCGGGTGCCGTGGAGCTGACGGCGTGCGACCGGGGGGCTGACGGCGAGCGGCCGGGGGGCTGACGGCGGGCGGACGGGAGGCTGACGGCGGACGGCCGGCGGGCTGACGGCGGACGGCCGGCGGGCTGACGGCGGGCGGCCGGGGGCTGACGGCGAGCGGCCGGGGGCTGACGGCGAGCGGCCGGGGGCTGACGGCGGGCGGACGGGAGGCTGACGGCGGGCGGCCGGGGGCTGACGGCGGGCGGCCGGGGGGGGGGGGGGGGGCTGACGGCGGGCGGCAGCGGATCGTGATGAGAACTCGGCAGGGCGGGGACCGACGACCGACGCTGTGTCGCTGTCCGTGACCCCAGTCCTGCTCCCCGCCGGATATGGCAAATGGTCTGCCGTCTGTCAGCCCGTGGTACGCCCAGAGAGGACTCTCTCTCTCTCTCTATACCGTGGGTGGAAACGTGGACGGACTCTCTTCGTTGGGGATGCAGATTGACTCCCGTCTTGGATCGCGAAATAGCCGAGCTTTGTCCTGAATGTTGATACGAGTTATGATCTTATTCTCTGTTTTGTATGGTGATTCGGTCTGACCTTACCTCCTGCAAAGCTTGTTGACGGACATCCTGGCATGCTGCTAACATTCTCCGTACGTGGTGTCTTGTCTTTTGTAGGTATGTGTTTGTTGTCACTGCGAAAAATAAGAGGATCTGATAACTAGAGACGCAAATTTCAGGACCACGGAGCCGGCGCTGGGCCCAAATTCAGGCCCGGCGTGCCTGAAGCTGTGTCTGAACTCAGGCTTGCCGGTCTCATGCCGGGCTCAGCACAAGTTATCAATTTAAAAAAAAAACTAATTAAATAGAAATAAATATTGGCAGAAGTCAGAACATACATGCTTAAAGATCATGATAAATTGAGAAAACAAAACATAGGACAGTAAAACACCATCATAACAAATAACAATGTCACAGCTTAAAAATTAAAAGTGATAACTAGTACGACCTAGTAAGGAGTGGACACACCAGTGAAACTTAGCAAATCAAACTACAGGGTCAATTCATGATCAATTCATTCACTGCTCTGTTCAGTCACTGCTCAGTCACTCGACTCTCGCACTGCTCAGTCACTGCAGCAGTGCGAGAGTCGAGTGCAGTCAAACATAAACAACTACCCAAAATCATATTCCACCGTCATCCCATTGCCCCAGGTCACCCCAAATTATTTTGTATAACAAATAAGTACCTATGAAACAAAACCACCCACGTATATGATAATAATTATTGTTAATACTATTGTAAATACATATTACTGAGAATATGTATTGATACATATTTACTATTTAGTTCCACATGAGAAAGGACATAGTCAAGTCATATCATTTGTAGTTTTGGTAGTGAACAAATATTGTATTTTATGCAATTACAATTATTAAGATGGAAAGACTGCCAACCACACAAAAAAATGCAAAGAAATCTTAAGTGGCCAAGACCTATCCCAGAATGCAAACCTGTCTAGTTCCATTTCAACTTCTTATCACAATAGCTCCATAATTTATATATGACCTTGCATAATTCCACGGGTATTGTGTTTTGATGAGTCACATTTGCGACGAATTCGCCAGGACTGGGCCGTAAAAGAATCACGTTTGTCAATTAAGCAGCAGATCGATATTCGCGAATGTGTCACTTTGACAGATATTCACAACTTCACACCTCAGAATCGCGACGCCTCAGAATTGCGTGAAGACAATTGTTCATGTTCGTATTCGAAAATAAGCTGTAGTATCAAATCCTAACCCTTGGGGCCAGTTCAAGTTTACATATTTTTAAAGAAGTCCATCTGCCGAATCCGCAGTATGTTGCCATTTTCATTTTGGTGATTTTAAATTATTTATGGTGATAAAGTTAGTCATTTCGGTGACGGGATTAATTGTCTGCGCCGTTTTGAGCTCAACGATTCACAATTGTCAAATACTTCAGCCGCCATTACGTGCAGCAGTGAAGTTGTACCAGGGTAATATAACAACAGTTGTACGGCCTTGGCCTTGGCAGTGAAGAGTATCTAGGGCCTTGGCAGTGAAGTAGCTTTGTTTCTCTGTGCTCACTGACCAAGGCTGTATAAATCTGTGCCAAGGCCGTATAACAATAAGAGTGACTATGTGCGTGTGACTGCCTTGGATGTTAGTTATAGATATCTTGGCTTGGATAGTGAGAAAACCGAGGATACTCTGTAATTTAAAACAGGTTGATTATTTTATTTGTTATCATTCAAGATATGATTGTCACTCCCAATGTTTTCAGTACGTTTGTCATACTTAAATGTCCAGGGAAACGTGCCCTTTCCCCATTATCCTGTGAAGTGTACTTATTATGTACTAGTCCATGTCAACATTGATCAAATAGGTAAGTAGGTTGTTGTACCTCAACATTGTTTGTAGAAGCTATTACAATTACAACCCAAATTTGTGATGTTGAGTGATGCATTGTGGGATGTTGAGTGATGAATGCATACTTATTACATACTTTTAAGCTGCTTGTTTAGACTTGCATGATCTATATATCTATCATGCGTCTTATTTTTATGCGTCTTATTTTTGCAAACCACCAAAGATGAAAGAAGTCTACTCACCTTGACCTGTTCCACTTTCCTGTTAGTCTGTTGTTGATTATTTATCTCACGTTCTGACTTTTGTGGGATTTCTTTACTCCATGATCCATATATATCCATTATCCATTGGTGTTTCAATGTGGTGTGTCTTAACATGGTGCAAAATGCACATTGCAAACTATGAATATTCCTGCTAAAAGATGTTAAGTGTAGAATGAAGTAAACATGGAGATTCCTAGCTGCCGAGTGCCGGGACTGGCGGGTGCTGCCACATGTGTCCGGGCTTGATGCCGGTCCCAACTCATGTATGAGCGGTGGCGGTGCGGGGCCGGTTCCTGTTTTTTTTAATGTTTGCATCTCTACTGAGAACCTCTGAAAAGGATGATAACTTCAATAACCTCTGAGCCCAATGACATCATGTTTCCGTCACATCCTCCTCACGTTCAATTGTGAAGGACATAAGAGCAAAGTTGTTGACGTTCGATACCAATTCATCTCTTCTGTCCGTGACGAGTTTTCTCGAGTTTCGTGCCTAACCAATCAGCATTGTTTTGCAGCAAGACTGATGTTTTCCTGGGGTGACAGGCCGAAAACATTGCGCTATTTGCATTTTGAAAGCTTCTTAAATTGCCGACGAGCTTCAGGGTGTTTTACATTTACCGGTATTACTCAGCGCGAGCGTGGTCCATTTTGTACCACGTCATTGCCCGCCGCGCTGCTGCCTTCGTCTGAGAACATTACGATAGAGCTGCTCGATCCGCTAGACATTCAGACTGGCTGCGTTTATTATACTATATTGGATGGATGTAACGAGCATCATTATGATTATGTCTTTACAAGTTATATTTAAATATCTGGTGCTCGTGATAACGCAGAAAATATCGAGAGAAAACAAAATATAGGACTAGCTTATTGCGCCTTGTGGCTTCGTCAGAGTTGACTGACGTCTGTTCGCTATGTTTATTGGATGGAGTATGCGTATGCGTGAGAGAAGAAAACAAACTGTATACCGTGTATGTAAAAGTCATCAACTCGCCCCAGTTTCCCGGTGCCTGTGATAGAGATATCCGCACCGTAGGCTCAAACACGAACAATTTACACTAACCAAGTCCATAGATACAGAAGCACCGTAGTAGTCGGTGTATTTGTGTTGACGGTCTCAGCAGCCAGACTGACCATTGTCCCCTCTTCTGTCAGAGACTGGCGGCGGTTTTGGATATGGGCCTGTTCCTGTGGCGCCTCTAACCTCCTAACCTCCTCCAAGTTGCTCCAACTTGCAACTGTATGTGCAATAGGATACGACAGTTGCAAGTTGGAGCAACTTGGAGGAGGTTAGAGGCGCCACGGGAACAGGCCCTATGTGTCGGCAGCCTGACTGAACCGCCCTGACCGTGTCCGCCATTTCCGTGCAGGTTCGCCACGAAGACGGGTCGCAAGGTGGGCCGCGCGTTCAGCTTCAAGCAGACGCCGAACAAGCTGCGCCGGGCGGTCTCGACCGTAATCAGTCCGTTCCAGGGCGGCACGCCGTCCGGCCCAATGTCCGAGATGAGGATGGCCTCCTCGTCCAACCTGCGGGTGAGTGGCCGGACCGACCGACGCAGCTTGCCGATCGGTCTTGCTGACACAGGTGGACGCGGGTGGTCCTGCGGGCCGAGTGCCCGGGTGGCGCGGCCAGGTAGGTGTGCCACTGCGGCCTCTGTGCGCTCTCTGGAGCAGCGAGGTGGACGCGGGTGGTCCTGCGAGCCGAGTGCCCGGGTGGCGCGGCCAGGTAGGTGTGCCACTGCGGCCTCTGTACGCTCTCTGGAGCAGCCAGGTGGACGCGGGTGGTCCTGCGAGCCGAGTGCCCGGGTGGCGCGGCCAGGTAGGTGTGCAACTGCGGCCTCTGTGCGCTTTCTGGAGCAGCCAGGTGGGTTGCGGCTAATGGATCGCATGCAACCAAGGTAAGTGAACGGCGCGGTCACTGGTTCCTATGGCAGGCCGGCTTTCTGGAGTCCCTGGGCCAATGTGAAGGAGGTTTATGGTCGTCCGCAACGATCTTTGTACGATATTTTCGATTAAATAAGGTGTTCAACGCTTGCAAGTTATGACCCAATTACGTTACCGGTTTTGGTACTTTGTTCTCTTCGTTGTATATTAGTAATCTCTGAAGACTTCTTTCTGGAATAATCAGTATTGCGATGTCCCGAGTGAACGCGCGACCTGGAAGGTTCTGTAAATGGCGCGCACTGGAGGAAGTGTGGGGCATTCAGCCCAGCCTTCAGATCGCAGCTCCTACGAGAGCTATAGCAATACAATTTGCAGGGCTGGATGGTGTCGTGGTTAACTGCTTTGCGTGCGAATTTCATGACCCTAGATCAATATCTTTGCCACCAATGTGGCGCCCGTCTATGGCAGGCCGTCTATATAAATAACTAACTAACTTTGCTACCAAGGTGGCGCCGGACGACCCGTGCGGAAGCTTGTCACGATAATGTAACGCTTATATCTCATCAACGTTATAATGGAGGCGTAGCTAAGTAAGTTTCAGAACATAAATACGCCGCAGCCATGGGCTGGGCATTTTAGTCCTCCAGAACTCCAGTACACTTCAATTCTTTCAAGTCCGTATTTTCGTTGTAAACAAAGACAAATACATTATACCAGTAAAACGCCTTTTCGGGGCGATGACCGAGCGAGCGCGCTCTGGTAAAGCTAAAACAGGTTTGGAATATTAATCGGTAAGGGAGCACACGTGGTAGTAACACAGTCATTTTAGTCCTCCAGAACAATTACCAGGCCGCAATGGGAAGGGAGTGCGTCCTGACCGCTGCATGCTTCAGCGTATAAATAAATGCTTAGAATAATACAGCCATTTTTGATCGAGAATCATTTTAGCAAGGTTTTTTGTTCGACTATTCGACGTTCGCGTTTGCCAACTGCCACGCGCTGTGGTACCACCTCTATCAGAGCGTACCATACCAAAAACAAAATTGATTTGATGGACCTATCCAATTGTGAAGAACCAATCTCAATCGGAGCAGTGGTTGCAAAGTTATCAGCTTCCGAAACGCGTCTGTATGGCCGGGTCGGGCTGGGTCAAATGTAAATTTGTCTAGTAAGTTGACGAGAAACCTCACGGGCGCTTCGCGCCCGCTCAGTAATAAACAAAGACATTATATAAATTTCGTTGTATTCGGCTATTCTGCAGCATGTCAGACTCATCGGTTTGATGAGCAGAAAGCCGGATTGACCGGCCTCAACAAAGAACACATTGGCCGATCTCCACTGTCCCTCATCTCCCCGTGGCCATGACAGCTATGATAACAAATACCATGCATATTATTTATTAATGCAACTGTATGCTCATCGTGTTCATAACTCATTGTAATATCCTCGATGTCAAACGCCGCGGGATATAGCCTCACGCCTCTCGCTGGCGTGGCGGCCGGTTGGCCGGCTGCTGTCAGATAGCGGGTGACTGGCGGTCCAAGTCGCGTTTAAGTTTTTGTTGGAATGCATTTTTCTTGCCAGCATTCGACGCCCGTTCAATTTTGGTTGCGTAACCGCCTTCACATCCAAAATCAGGAAGCTTGAATCGAAACAGCCCCTTGACTTAAGAACTTAAGTCGAGCGGCACGGACTTATGCGCGTGATTAGCACTAAGACGAACAGTTAGAGGTTCTAGATGCTATACAGTTTAAGTCTTCGTCTTCCACTTTATCCCTGCCGAACATTCCTCCGACAAGTGACCAGTGTTGAACCCTGCTCTGACTGACAACCCGTACTCCGCTTAATCTCGGCCGCAGTTGAACCCTGCTCTGACTGACAACCCGTACTCCGCTTAATCTCGGCCGCAGTTGAACCCTGTTCTGACTGACAACCCGTACTCCGCTTAATCTCGGCCGCAGTTGAACCCTGCTCTGGCTGACAACCCGTACTCCGCTTAATCTCGGCCGCAGTTGAACCCTGCTCTGACTGACAACCCGTACTCCGCTTAATCTCGGCCGCAGTTGAACCCTGTTCTGACTGACAACCCGTCCTCAGCTTAATCTCGGCCGCAGTTGAACCCTGCTCTGACTGACAACCCGTCCTCAGCTTAATCTCGGCCGCAGTTGAACCCTGCTCTGGCTGACAACCCGTACTCCGCTTAATCTCGGCCGCAGTTGAACCCTGCTCTGACTGACAACCCGTACTCCGCTTAATCTCGGCCGCAGTTGAACCCTGCTCTGACTGACAACCCGTACTCCGCTTAATCTCGGCCGCAGTTGAACCCTGCTCTGGCTGACAACCCGTACTCCGCTTAATCTCGGCCGCAGTTGAACCCTGCTCTGGCTGACAACCCGTACTCCGCTTAATCTCGGCCGCAGTTGAACCCTGCTCTGGCTGACAACCCGTCATCAGCTTAATCTCGGCCGCAGTTGAACCCTGTTCTGACTGACAACCCGTCCTCAGCTTAATCTCGGCCGCAGTTGAACCCTGCTCTGACTGACAACCCGTGCTCAGCTTAATCTCGGCCGTAGTTGAACCCTGCTCTGGCTGACAACCCGTACTCCGCTTAATCTCGGCCGCAACAACCTGTCTCGGCCAGTGGATGACCCCGACAGGACATTAAACCTGCATTGGCAAGTGAGCCGGCGCGCTGGCAATGGCTCCCTAGTGGCTCTGCCCACGACCTGCGGGGGCGACGTACGGTGGTCGGATCGGTTCCAGGAACTACTCCACCTGGCGGCCAGTGACCCGGCTGACCCGAGCCGACCCGAGCCGACCCGAGCCGACCCGCCTCCCCCTCCCCCTCCCCCTCCCCCTCCCCCTCCCCCTCCCCCTCCCCCTCCCCTCCCCCTCCCCCTCCCCTCCCCCTCCCCCTCCCCCTCCCCCCATCCGGCCTAGCTCTATGGCGGCCAAACGGGCTTCAACGGACTCGCCAGATGTATGCATTGGAACTATGCAAATGGCACGACGGCACGGCTTATCTTAGTTGGTCGAAACGGATCGGAGTCGCCCGCGCCCGAGCAGGGTCACTCATCCACTGGACATGGTTCAGGGGACACCCGACACCGTCATGTTCGAGGAAGGCGGAAAACGGGGGCAGATTTCGGCTGCGATAGTGCTTCGTTGGTGGCGCCGCATGGCGACTTGATGTATAGGCTGTACCGCAATGCTCCGGTGCGGTGCGGTGCTGAATACCTCCGTTGTTTGTCCAACATGCAACGTTGCATGTTGTCGACGCAAGCGAATTTTTGTCTCAAGACCTATTTACCGGACAGCTGCGGTACGTTGAAAGTACCTCCTAAGTGTGCGATACCCACTGATGCACAGGGCATCGTCCGCTCTTATTGATTTAATCCATCCGTCATAGTACATAGCCCCATCCTTGCCGTGCATTGTGGAGCGTGGTTGTGCCTCACTTCGCCCCTATGCCAATATTTGATGATAGGAACAGGAAACACCATCCGTCTGCACGGGACGGTACAACTGCATGCTTTTAACCGCCCGTTACGACTGAGAATCGAGACACATCTGATTTGTATTCCTTTTGGCGTTTCGAGTTATATTCTATATCATATTTTTCAACATGGAATTCGCTTCAGAAAATGTGTCACACATGTGTCAGAGCTCATCTGCATATTCGCGGTCATATTCTTAGTCCCGTCATTATTCGAATTCCGTGCCACTTCCTGAGTAGCTGCTGATGTAGATGAACTGGGACATAATGCGCACATCCATTTCATGCTAGTCTCCCGGCTTGGACGTAAATGTCTGGTGTTGGTGGCTGGAGTAGACACTGAGCTCATGCCCGGTGATTGGTTGGGGAGCCGCTCCCAATCTGCCTTTGTTTAAAACACGGGCGCCTGAGGGCTGGAGCCGTGTTTGATTGTCGGAGTTCAATTGAGGACAGATGATGGTGAACCGTCAGCATTACCTGCGGTGTGTACGCTGTATCTACTGCCGTACGCACTGTCTGAACAGGTACAACAGGAACGCCGGGCCGCACTGTCTGAGCGCTGTCTGAACGCTGTCTGAGACGTCGTGGCTCTGTGGGCTCGACGTTGGCGGGCTGGGTGGTCCACAGTATAAGTCGGGTAATAGGTATATGGGTCCTGAGATCAGAACAAGATGACTTGTTCAGTAGGAGGGTGCCCCGCCGTGACGGCAAATCGACAGCGGCCGTACCTCGGTCGGGTTACCGCAGCCTGCGTGGTGGCCATGCTAACGTGGCTGTAGTTATGCACACCATCTGTCGACCACGCGATACTATCCGTGCTTCTGGCTAGCTGCCGAACATGTAGTGCTACTCATGTGTGCTCCGTTAACATGCAGTGCTACTGATAACCTCCGTCAACGGTTAACATGCAGTGTAATTGGTGAGCTCTGTTAACGTGTAGTGCTGCGTCCGCAGGCTGCGGGCTGAGCACGGATACTGAAACCATGCGTTGGCCATAGTGTTGGGCATGCTCCAGTAGTGTGCTGTATTGTGTCTGTAGTACTGGCCATGCTCCAGTAGTGTGCTGTATTGTGTCTGTAGTGCTGACCATGCTTCATGTGTGTGCTGTACCTTGTATATAGTGTTGGCCATGCTCCAGCAGTGTGCTGTACTGTGTCTTATCATCTT
>JAXIVJ010004427.1:80000-83126 GCA_036785665.1 Chirona hameri | reverse complement strand
GGCATACCACACCGCCTCCGGGCATACAACACCGCCTCCGGGCATACTACACCGCCTCCGGGCATACCACACCGCCTCCGGGCATACAACACCGCCTCCGGGCATACTACACCGCCTCCGGGCATACCACACCGCCTCCGGGCATACAACACCGCCTCCGGGCATACTGCACCGCCTCCGGGCATACCACACCGCCTCCGGGCATACAACACCGCCTCCGGGCATACTACACCGCCTCCGGGCATACCAGACCGCCTCAGGGCATACAACACCGCCTCCGGGCATACAACACCGCCTCCGGGCATACCACACCGCCTCCGGGCATACAACACCGCCTCCGGGCATACAACACCGCCTCCGGGCATACCACACCGCCTCCGGGCATACAACACCGCCTCCGGGCATACAACACCGCCTCCGGGCATACCACACCGTCTCACGTCATCATCAGCAACATCATCAGCAACATCATCAGCAACATCACCAGCAACATCATCAGCAACATCATCAGCAACATCATCAGCAACATCATCAGCAACATCATCAGCAACATCATCATCAACATCATCATCAACATCATCATCAACATCATCATCAACATCATCATCAACATCATCAGCAACATCATCAGCAACATCATCAGCAACATCATCAGCAACATCATCAACAACATCATCATCAGCAACATCATCATCAGCAACATCATCATCAGCAACATCATCATCATCATCATCATCATCATCATCATCATCATCATCATCATCATCATCATCATCATCATCATCATCATCATCATCATCATCATCATCATCATCATCATCATCATCATCATCATCATCATCATCATCATCATCATCATCATCATCATCATCATCATCATCATCATCATCATCATCATCATCATCATTATCATCATCATGCCCGGAGGCGGTGTTGTACCGCCTCCGGGCATACCACACCGCCTCCGGGCATACAACACCGCCTCCGGGCATACTACACCGCCTCCGGGCATACCACACCGCCTCCGGGCATACAACACCGCCTCCGGGCATACTACACCGCCTCCGGGCATACCACACCGCCTCCGGGCATACAACACCGCCTCCGGGCATACTGCACCGCCTCCGGGCATACCACACCGCCTCCGGGCATACAACACCGCCTCCGGGCATACTACACCGCCTCCGGGCATACCAGACCGCCTCAGGGCATACAACACCGCCTCCGGGCATACAACACCGCCTCCGGGCATACCACACCGCCTCCGGGCATACAACACCGCCTCCGGGCATACAACACCGCCTCCGGGCATACAACACCGCCTCCGGGCATACAACACCGCCTCCGGGCATACCACACCGCCTCCGGGCATACAACACTGCCTCCGGGCATACAACACCGCCTCCGGGCATACCACACCGCCTCCGGGCATACAACACCGCCTCCGGGCATACAACACCGCCTCCGGGCATACCACACCGTCTCACGTCATCATCAGCAACATCATCAGCAACATCATCAGCAACATCACCAGCAACATCATCAGCAACATCATCAGCAACATCATCAGCAACATCATCAGCAACATCATCAGCAACATCATCATCAACATAATCATCAACATCATCATCAACATCATCATCAACATCATCATCAACATCATCAGCAACATCATCAGCAACATCATCAGCAACATCATCAGCAACATCATCAACAACATCATCATCAGCAACATCATCATCAGCAACATCATCATCAGCACACATCATCATCATCATCATCATCATCATCATCATCATCATCATCATCATCATCATCATCATCATCATCATCATCATCATCATCATCATCATCATCATCATCATCATCATCATCATCATCATCATCATCATCATCATCATCATCATCATCATCATCATCATAATCATCATCATCATCATTATCATCATCATTCCCGGAGGCGGTGTTGTACCGCCTCCGGGCATACCACACCGCCTCCGGGCATACAACACCGCCTCCGGGCATACTACACCGCCTCCGGGCATACCACACCGCCTCCGGGCATACAACACCGCCTCCGGGCATACTACACCGCCTCCGGGCATACCACACCGCCTCCGGGCATACAACACCGCCTCCGGGCATACTGCACCGCCTCCGGGCATACCACACCGCCTCCGGGCATACAACACCGCCTCCGGGCATACTACACCGCCTCCGGGCATACCAGACCGCCTCAGGGCATACAACACCGCCTCCGGGCATACAACACCGCCTCCGGGCATACCACACCGCCTCCGGGCATACAACACCGCCTCCGGGCATACAACACCGCCTCCGGGCATACCACACCGCCTCCGGGCATACAACACCGCCTCCGGGCATACAACACCGCCTCCGGGCATACCACACCGCCTCCGGGCATACAACACCGCCTCCGGGCATACAACACCGCCTCCGGGCATACCACACCGCCTCCGGGCATACAACACCGCCTCCGGGCATACAACACCGCCTCCGGGCATACCACACCGTCTCACGTCATCATCAGCAACATCATCAGCAACATCATCAGGAACATCACCAGCAACATCATCAGCAACATCATCAGCAACATCATCAGCAACATCATCAGCAACATCATCAGCAACATCATCATCAACATCATCATCAACATCATCATCATCAACATCATCATCAACATCATCATCAACATCATCAGCAACATCATCAGCAACATCATCAGCAACATCATCAGCAACATCATCAACAACATCATCATCAGCAACATCATCATCAGCAACATCATCATCAGCAACATCATCATCATCATCATCATCATCATCATCATCATCATCATCATCATCATCATCATCATCATCATCATCATCATCATCATCATCATCATCATCATCATCATCATCATCATCATCATCATCATCATCATCATCATCATCATCATCATCATCATCATCATCATCATCATCATCATCATCATCATCATCATCATCATCATCATTATCATCATCATGCCCGGAGGCGGTGTTGTACCGCCTCCGGGCATACCACACCGCCTCCGGGCATACAACACCGCCTCCGGGCATACTACACCGCCTCCGGGCATAC
>JAXIVJ010004427.1:22500-25000 GCA_036785665.1 Chirona hameri | reverse complement strand
CGCCTCCGGGCATACCACACCGCCTCCGGGCATACAACACCGCCTCCGGGCATACTGCACCGCCTCCGGGCATACCACACCGCCTCCGGGCATACAACACCGCCTCCGGGCATACTACACCGCCTCCGGGCATACCAGACCGCCTCAGGGCATACAACACCGCCTCCGGGCATACAACACCGCCTCCGGGCATACCACACCGCCTCCGGGCATACAACACCGCCTCCGGGCATACAACACCGCCTCCGGGCATACCACACCGCCTCCGGGCATACAACACCGCCTCCGGGCATACAACACCGCCTCCGGGCATACCACACCGCCTCCGGGCATACAACACCGCCTCCGGGCATACAACACCGCCTCCGGGCATACCACACCGCCTCCGGGCATACAACACCGCCTCCGGGCATACAACACCGCCTCCGGGCATACCACACCGTCTCACGTCATCATCAGCAACATCATCAGCAACATCATCAGGAACATCACCAGCAACATCATCAGCAACATCATCAGCAACATCATCAGCAACATCATCAGCAACATCATCAGCAACATCATCATCAACATCATCATCAACATCATCATCAACATCATCATCAACATCATCATCAACATTATCAGCAACATCATCAGCAACATCATCAGCAACATCATCAGCAACATCATCAACAACATCATCATCAGCAACATCATCATCAGCAACATCATCATCAGCAACATCATCATCATCATCATCATCATCATCATCATCATCATCATCATCATCATCATCATCATCATCATCATCATCATCATCATCATCATCATCATCATCATCATCATCATCATCATCATCATCATCATCATCATCATCATCATCATCATCATCATCATCATCATCATCATCATCATCATCATCATCATCATCATCATCATCATCATCATCATCATTATCATCATCATGCCCGGAGGCGGTGTTGTACCGCCTCCGGGCATACCACACCGCCTCCGGGCATACAACACCGCCTCCGGGCATACTACACCGCCTCCGGGCATACCACACCGCCTCCGGGCATACAACACCGCCTCCGGGCATACTACACCGCCTCCGGGCATACTACACCGCCTCCGGGCATACAACACCGCCTCCGGGCATACAACACCGCCTCCGGGCATACCACACCGCCTCCGGGCATGCAACACCGCCTCCGGGCATACAACACCGCAAACGGGCATACCACACCGTCTCACGTCATCATCAGCAACATCATCAGCAACATCATCAGCAACATCATCAGCAACATCACCAGCAACATCATCAGCAACATCATCAGCAACATCATCAGCAACATCATCATCAACATCATCATCAACATCATCATTAACATCATCATCAACATCAACATCATCATCGACATCATCATCAACATCATCATCAACATCATCATCAACATCACCATCAACATCATCATCAACATCATCATCAACATCATCATCAACATCATCATCAACATCATCAGCAACATCATCAGCAACATCATCAGCAACATCATCAGCAACATCATCAACAACATCATCATCAGCAACATCATCATCAGCAACATCATCATCAGCAACATCATCATCATCATCATCATCATCATCATCATCATCATCATCATCATCATCATCATCATCATCATCATCATCATCATCATCATCATCATCATCATCATCATCATCATCATCATCATCATCATCATCATCATCATCATCATCATCATCATCATCATCATCATCATCATCATCATCATCATCATCATCATCATCATCATCATTATCATCATCATGCCCGGAGGCGGTGTTGTACCGCCTCCGGGCATACCACACCGCCTCCGGGCATACAACACCGCCTCCGGGCATACTACACCGCCTCCGGGCATACCACACCGCCTCCGGGCATACAACACCGCCTCCGGGCATACTACACCGCCTCCGGGCATACCACACCGCCTCCGGGCATACAAAACCGCCTCCGGGCATACTGCACCGCCTCCGGGCATACCACACCGCCTCCGGGCATACAACACCGCCTCCGGGCATACTACACCGCCTCCGGGCATACCAGACCGCCTCAGGGCATACAACACCGCCTCCGGGCATACAACACCGCCTCCGGGCATACCACACCGCCTCCGGGCATACAACACCGCCTCCGGGCATACAACACCGCCTCCGGGCATACCACACCGCCTCCGGGCATACAACACCGCCTCCGGGCATACAACACCGCCTCCGGGCATACCACACCGTCTCACGTCATCATCAGCAACATCATCAGCAACATCATCAGCAACATCACCAGCAACATCATCAGCAACATCATCAGCAACATCATCAGCAACATCATCAGCAACATCATCAGCAACATCATCATCAACATCATCATCAACATCATCATCAACATCATCATCAACATCATCATCAACATCATCAGCAACATCATCAGCAACATCATCAGCAACATCATCAGCAA
>JAXIVJ010004427.1:12500-15000 GCA_036785665.1 Chirona hameri | reverse complement strand
CTCCGGGCATACCACACCGCCTCCGGGCATACAACACCGCCTCCGGGCATACAACACCGCCTCCGGGCATACCACACCGCCTCCGGGCATACAACACCGCCTCCGGGCATACAACACCGCCTCCGGGCATACCACACCGCCTCCGGGCATACAACACCGCCTCCGGGCATACAACACCGCCTCCGGGCATACCACACCGTCTCACGTCATCATCAGCAACATCATCAGCAACATCATCAGGAACATCACCAGCAACATCATCAGCAACATCATCAGCAACATCATCAGCAACATCATCAGCAACATCATCAGCAACATCATCATCAACATCATCATCAACATCATCATCAACATCATCATCAACATCATCATCAACATTATCAGCAACATCATCAGCAACATCATCAACAACATCATCAGCAACATCATCAACAACATCATCATCAGCAACATCATCATCAGCAACATCATCATCAGCAACATCATCATCATCATCATCATCATCATCATCATCATCATCATCATCATCATCATCATCATCATCATCATCATCATCATCATCATCATCATCATCATCATCATCATCATCATCATCATCATCATCATCATCATCATCATCATCATCATCATCATCATCATCATCATCATCATCATCATCATCATCATCATCATCATCATCATCATCATCATCATTATCATCATCATGCCCGGAGGCGGTGTTGTACCGCCTCCGGGCATACCACACCGCCTCCGGGCATACAACACCGCCTCCGGGCATACTACACCGCCTCCGGGCATACCACACCGCCTCCGGGCATACAACACCGCCTCCGGGCATACTACACCGCCTCCGGGCATACTACACCGCCTCCGGGCATACAACACCGCCTCCGGGCATACAACACCGCCTCCGGGCATACCACACCGCCTCCGGGCATGCAACACCGCCTCCGGGCATACAACACCGCAAACGGGCATACCACACCGTCTCACGTCATCATCAGCAACATCATCAGCAACATCATCAGCAACATCATCAGCAACATCACCAGCAACATCATCAGCAACATCATCAGCAACATCATCAGCAACATCATCATCAACATCATCATCAACATCATCATTAACATCATCATCAACATCAACATCATCATCGACATCATCATCAACATCATCATCAACATCATCATCAACATCACCATCAACATCATCATCAACATCATCATCAACATCATCATCAACATCATCATCAACATCATCAGCAACATCATCAGCAACATCATCAGCAACATCATCAGCAACATCATCAACAACATCATCATCAGCAACATCATCATCAGCAACATCATCATCAGCAACATCATCATCATCATCATCATCATCATCATCATCATCATCATCATCATCATCATCATCATCATCATCATCATCATCATCATCATCATCATCATCATCATCATCATCATCATCATCATCATCATCATCATCATCATCATCATCATCATCATCATCATCATCATCATCATCATCATCATCATCATCATCATCATCATCATCATCATCATCATTATCATCATCATGCCCGGAGGCGGTGTTGTACCGCCTCCGGGCATACCACACCGCCTCCGGGCATACAACACCGCCTCCGGGCATACTACACCGCCTCCGGGCATACCACACCGCCTCCGGGCATACAACACCGCCTCCGGGCATACTACACCGCCTCCGGGCATACCACACCGCCTCCGGGCATACAAAACCGCCTCCGGGCATACTGCACCGCCTCCGGGCATACCACACCGCCTCCGGGCATACAACACCGCCTCCGGGCATACTACACCGCCTCCGGGCATACCAGACCGCCTCAGGGCATACAACACCGCCTCCGGGCATACAACACCGCCTCCGGGCATACCACACCGCCTCCGGGCATACAACACCGCCTCCGGGCATACAACACCGCCTCCGGGCATACCACACCGCCTCCGGGCATACAACACCGCCTCCGGGCATACAACACCGCCTCCGGGCATACCACACCGTCTCACGTCATCATCAGCAACATCATCAGCAACATCATCAGCAACATCACCAGCAACATCATCAGCAACATCATCAGCAACATCATCAGCAACATCATCAGCAACATCATCAGCAACATCATCATCAACATCATCATCAACATCATCATCAACATCATCATCAACATCATCATCAACATCATCAGCAACATCATCAGCAACATCATCAGCAACATCATCAGCAACTTCATCAACAACATCATCATCAGCAACATCATCATCAGCAACATCATCATCAGCAACATCATCATCATCATCATCATCATCATCATCATCATCATCATCATCATCATCATCATCATCATCATCATCATCATCATCATCATCATCATCATCATCATCATCATCATCATCATCATCATCATCATCATCATCATCATCATCATCATCATCATCATCATCATCATCATCATCATCAT
>JAXIVJ010004426.1:0-83135 GCA_036785665.1 Chirona hameri | reverse complement strand
GGTGAGCTTTCTAGCTGGCAGCTGTTCTAGCTGGCAGCCTATGGAGGTGAGCTCTCTAGCTGGCAGCTGTTCTAGCTGGCAGCCTATGGAGGTGAGCTCTCCAGCTGGCAGCTGTTCTAGCTGGCAGCCTATGGAGGTGAGCTCTCTAGCTGGCAGCTGTTCTAGCTGGCAGCCTATGGAGGTGAGCTCTCTAGCTGGCAGCTGTTCTAGCTGGCAGCCTATGGAGGTGAGCTCTCTAGCTGGCAGCTGTTCTAGCTGGCAGCCTATGGAGGTGAGCTCTCTAGCTGGCAGCTGTTCTAGCTGGCAGCCTATGGAGGTGAGCTCTCTAGCTGGCAGCTGTTCTAGCTGGCAGCCTATGGAGGTGAGCTCTCTAGCTGGCAGCTGTTCTAGCTGGCAGCCTATGGAGGTGAGCTTTCTAGCTGGCAGCTGTTCTAGCTGGCAGCCTATGGAGGTGAGCTCTCTAGCTGGCAGCTGTTCTAGCTGGCAGCCTATGGAGGTGAGCTCTCCAGCTGGCAGCTGTTCTAGCTGGCAGCCTATGGAGGTGAGCTCTCTAGCTGGCAGCTGTTCTAGCTGGCAGCCTATGGAGGTGAGCTCTCTAGCTGGCAGCTGTTCTAGCTGGCAGCCTATGGAGGTGAGCTCTCTAGCTGGCAGCTGTTCTAGCTGGCAGCCTATGGAGGTGAGCTCTCTAGCTGGCAGCTGTTCTAGCTGGCAGCCTATGGAGGTGAGCTCTCTAGCTGGCAGCTGTTCTAGCTGGCAGCCTATGGAGGTGAGCTCTCTAGCTGGCAGCTGTTCTAGCTGGCAGCCTATGGAGGTGAGCTCTCTAGCTGGCAGCTGTTCTAGCTGGCAGCCTATGGAGGTGAGCTCTCTAGCTGGCAGCTGTTCTAGCTGGCAGCCTATGGAGGTGAGCTCTCTAGCTGGCAGCTGTTCTAGCTGGCAGCCTATGGAGGTGAGCTCTCTAGCTGGCAGCTGTTCTAGCTGGCAGCCTATGGAGGTGAGCTCTCTAGCTGGCAGCTGTTCTCAGCGGCAGCCTATGGAGGTGAGCTCTCTAGCTGGCAGCTGTTCTAGCTGGCAGCCTATGGAGGTGAGCTCTCTAGCTGGCAGCTGTTCTCAGCGGCAGCCTATGGAGGTGAGCTCTCTAGCTGGCAGCTGTTCTAGCTGGCAGCTGTTCTCAGCGGCAGAACGCTTACTGAACCACCACTGTTGCTGTCAGTTCGTCAGTTCTGTCAGTTCTGTCTATCTGTCCGTTCGATATGTTTGTCAGGTTATAACAGTGGTTCTCAGCGTCCAGGGTATGATCACCCCCTTTCATGACCCGAATGACTCGATTGGGGTAGTGTGGAAACTAATCCGCCAGATGTCTCTGCGCGACGGTTACGTTCACCGGCGGCCGGCCCGCATTGCAACACGTTGTGAGACGGCCGACAGAAGGGTGGCTCTAAAAATAACTGTTTGCGAAAATTATACGGGATCACATCTCATGTGGTTCTCTAAAGTTTTGTTAGTTGAATGATACCCTGTTTTATAATATAAACATATATTTAGGGGTAGCACGAAACCGACAAAGGTAATCGTGCGCGGCCGCCGTCAATAAGGGCGAACGACCTGTGCGGCCTCAGCTAACAATGGACCATATGCATACCATACATACATGTCGCACACCATCCATACATATCGCAAAATATCAGAGAACCACATGAGACGTAAGCCCGTGTCATCTTTCGAAGATAGTTTTTTTTACCTACCAGTATAGTTTAACCCTCGCCCTACAGGGGGGGGCACCAGGCCCCTGAGTTTTTTTTTTAATAACTTTTTACACATGCGGTGCATCTTGCTGAAATTTGCAGTAGCTGAATTTACAACAATTATACCTATCCTATTCACATTTGAAGTTTATAAGACTATTAGATCGTGACCTATGACCTTTTCGTCAAGGTCATGTCAGACCCCAAATGGCCTCAAAGGTCACCAGTTGAACTAGATACTCAAAATGAAATGCCTTTCGATTTTCCTTATGGCAGGCAACACGTTACTTTTTACGGTGTCTATCTATCTTTCCCCGTTCGGAAGTTATACTAATGCAGGGGACGGTAGTCGTATGCAGGGGACGGTAGTCGTATACAGGGGACGTCGTATGCAGGGGACGGTAGTCGTATGCAGGGGACGCCGTATGCAGGGGACGGTAGTCGTATGCAGGGGACGTCGTATGCAGGGGACGTCGTATGCAGGGGACGGTAGTCGTATGCAGGGGACGTATGCAGGGGACGGTAGTCGTATGCAGGAGACGTCGTATGCAGGGGACGTCGTATGCAGGGGACGGTAGTCGTATGCAGGGGACGTCGTATACAGGGGACGTCGTATGCAGGGGACGTCGTATGCAGGGGACGGTAGTCGTATGCAGGGGACGTCGTATACAGGGGACGTCGTATGCAGGGGACGTCGTATGCAGGGGACGTCGTATGCAGGGGACGGTAGTCGTATGCTGGGGACGTCGTATGCAGGGGACGGTAGTCGTATGCAGGGGACGTCGTATGCAGGGGACGGTAGCCGTATGCAGGGGACGTCGTATGCAGGGGACGGTAGTCGTATGCAGGGGACGGTAGTCGTATGCAGGGGACGGTAGTCGTATGCAGGGGACGGTAGTCGTTTGCAGGGGACGGTAGTCGTATGCAGGGGACGGTAGTCGTATGCAGGGGACGTCGTATACAGGGGACGTCGTATGCAGGGGACGTCGTATGCAGGGGACGGTAGTCGTATGCAGGGGACGGTAGTCGTATGCAGGGGACGTCGTATACAGGGGACGGTAGTCGTATGCAGGGGACGTCGTATACAGGGGACGTCGTATGCAGGGGACGTCGTATGCAGGGGACGGTAGTCGTATGCAGGGGACGTCGTATGCAGGGGACGGTAGTCGTATGCAGGGGACGTCGTATGCAGGGGACGGACGTCGTATGCAGGGGACGGACGTCGTATGCAGGGGAAGTCGTATGCAGGGGACGGTAGTCGTATGCAGGGGACGTCGTATGCAGGGGACGTCATATGCAGGGGACGTCGTATGCAGGGGACGGTAGTTGTATGCAGGGGACGGTAGTCGTATGCAGGAGACGTCGTATGCAGGGGACGGTAGTCGTATGCAGGGGACGTCGTATACAGGGGACGTCGTATGCAGGGGACGTCGTATGCAGGGGACGGTAGTCGTATGCAGGGGACGGTAGTCGTATGCAGGGGACGTCGTATACAGGGGGCGTCGTATGCAGGGGACGTCGTATGCAGGGGACGGTAGTCGTATGCAGGGTACGGTAGTCGTATGCAGGGGACGTCGTATGCAGGGGACGGTAGTCGTATGCAGGGGACGGTAGTCGTATGCAGGGGACGTCGTATGCAGGGGACGGTAGTCGTATGCAGGGGACGGTAGTCGTGTGCAGGAGACGTCGCATGCAGGGGACGGTAGTCGTATGCAGGGGACGTCGTATGCAGGGGACGGTAGTCGTATGCAGGGGACGGTAGTCGTATGCAGGAGACGGTAGTCGTATGCAGGGGACGGTAGTCTTATGCAGGGGACGGTAGTCTTATGCAGGGGACGGTAGTCGTATGCAGGGGACGGTAGTCGTATGCAGGGGACGGTAGTCGTATGCAGTGGACGTCGTATGCAGGGGACGGTAGTCGTATGCAGGGGACGGTAGTCGTATGCAGGGGACGGTAGTCGTATGCAGGGGACGGTAGTCGTATGCAGGGGACGTCGTATGCAGGGGACGGTAGTCGTATGCAGGGGACGGTAGTCGTATGCAGGGGACGGTAGTCGTATGCAGGGGACGGTAGTCGTATGCAGGGGACGGTAGTCGTATGCAGGAGACATCGTATGCAGGGGACGGTAGTCGTATGCAGGGGACGGTAGTCGTATGCAGGAGACGTCGTATGCAGGGGACGGTAGTCGTATGCAGGGGACGGTAGTCGTATGCAGGGGACGTCGTATGCAGGGGACGGTAGTCGTATATGCAGGGGACGGTAGTCTTATGCAGGGGACGGTAGTCTTATGCAGGGGACGGTAGTCGTATGCAGGGGACGGTAGTCGTATGCAGGGGACGGTAGTCGTATGCAGGGGACGGTAGTCGTATGCAGTGGACGTCGTATGCAGGGGACGTCGTATGCAGGGGACGTCGTATGCAGGGGACGGACGTCGTATGCAGGGGACGGTAGTCGTATGCAGGGGACGGTAGTCGTATGCAGGAGACGGTAGTCTTATGCAGGGGACGGTAGTCGTATGCAGGGGACGGTAGTCGTATGCCGGGGACGTATACAGGGGACGGTAGTCGTATGCAGGGGACGGTAGTCGTATGCAGGAGACGTCGTATGCAGGGGACGGTAGTCGTATGCAGGGGACGGTAGTCGTATGCAGGGGAGACTTCGTATGCAGGGGACGGTAGTCGTATATGCAGGGGACGGTAGTCTTATGCAGGGGACGGTAGTCTTATGCAGGGGACGGTAGTCGTATGCAGGGGACGGTAGTCGTATGCAGGGGACGGCAGTCGTATGCAGGGGACGGTAGTCGTATGCAGTGGACGTCGTATGCAGGGGACGTCGTATGCAGGGGACGGACGTCGTATGCAGGGGACGGTAGTCGTATGCAGGGGACGGTAGTCTTATGCAGGGGACGGTAGTCTTATGCAGGGAACGGTAGTCGTATGCAGGGGACGGTAGTCGTATGCAGGGGACGTCGTATGCAGGGGACGTATACAGGGGACGGTAGTCGTATATGCAGGGGACGGTAGTCGTATGCAGGGGACGGTAGTCGTATGCAGGGGACGGTAGTCGTATGCAGTGGACGTCGTATGCAGGGGACGTCGTATACAGGGGACGTCGTATGCAGGGGACGGACGTCGTATGCAGGGGACGGTAGTCGTATGCAGGGGACGTCGTATGCAGGGGACGGACGTCGTATGCAGGGGACGGTAGTTGTATGCAGGGGACTGTAGTCGTATACAGGGGACGTCGTATGCAGGGGACGTCGTATGTAGGGGACGGTAGTCGTATGCAGGGGACGTCGTATACAGGGAACGTCGTATACAGGGGACGTCGTATGCAGGGGACGTCGTATGCAGGGGACGTCGTATGCAGGGGACGTCGTATGCAGGTGACGGTAGTCGTATGCAGGGGACGTCGTATGCAGGGGACGGTAGTCGTATGCAGGGGACGTCAATTGCAGGGGACGGTAGTCGTATGCAGGGGACGGTAGTCGTATGCAGGGGACGTCGTATGCAGGGGACATCGTATGCAGGGGACTTCGTATGCAGGGGACGTCGTAGTGACTCTCCGTCGTTATCCGAACCCCAAGGGTTGAGAATGCAGGACAGGTTCTCAGGTTGTCAGGTTGTCCTCAGGTTCAGGAGGCCATGCCGACAATAAGTCGAGGGTGTGCGCTTTACAGTGACCTTCAAAGGGAAAACAGTTAGTCGAAAGCAGTTGTTAGTCGATGCGCTCTGCTCCTAAACCCGACAACTCAAAATTTAACAACTGTAATAAGGTACCTACTTTTACGACACGAACATCTTTCTTTGTATGCAAATTTTCAGGCACATCGACCGAGCAGTTGCCAAGAAATAAGCCTCTGACAACCATGGCTGCTGTCGGGCCGCTCATACGTAGATTTTCCCTCTAGTTGACGGAAGATCTCGCATATACTTCGCGCCCGCTCGGTGTCAACACAAACCATAACACAAAGCTGAAAATCAGTTAGCGTTAATTGGTTTTAATTTGTGTTATTTGCGATAACGTGGTGACAGTGAAACAGAAAGTGTGATAGACATATGCGCATTGGGCGCCACCATCAGACGAATCAGCTATAGTTTCTCACTTAGCTGGTCAATCGTTATTACCCCCGGCTGAAGGCTCCATAGCCCCAAGTGGTGTAATTACCCCTTATTTGAGGATCACTGGATTATAACAAGCTGTGCATAACGCAAGACAGTAGGTCTGAGTGGTGTCTCATGGCAGGATAAAGACGAAATAAAAATGTAAAATATATGATGATAATATATGAGGTTAGTTCCTACTCTAAGTATCAATAATGCAATAAATAATGTGCGATAGAAATAAAGAGGTAGACATTGAAAGAAAAGGTTAAAGATGGGCATATATAGAAGGTTGACAAATTCTGACTGTACTTACTTTGGCTGCGTAGTGTTTATTTGCACCACCTCTGTTCTGTCGTGGGCATGGTGTTCTGGCCTTGCATCACACATTCCAGTCGTCAATAATAAATATGTACCCCGATTGGCGGCCATGTTTCGACTGAGTGTGACCCCGCCGGCGGCAGAGGACCCGTCTCGCGGCCATGTTTCGACTGAGTGTGACCCCGCCGGCGGCAGAGGACCCGTCTCGCGGCCATGTTTCGACTGAGTGTGACCCCGCCGGCGGCAGAGGACCCGTCTCGCGGCCATGTTTCGACTGAGTGTGACCCCGCCGGCGGCAGAGCACCCGTCTCGCGGCCATGTTTCGACTGAGTGTGACCCCGCCGGCGGCAGAGGACCCGTCTCGCGGCCATGTTTCGACTGAGTGTGACCCCGCCGGCGGCAGAGGACCCGTCTCGCGGCCATGTTTCGACTGAGTGTGACCCCGCCGGCGGCAGAGCCGGCGGCAGAGGACCCGTCTGGCGGCCATGTTTCGACTGAGTGTGACCCCGCCGGCGGCAGAGGACCCGTCTCGCGGCCATGTTTCGACTGAGTGTGACCCCGCCGGCGGCAGAGGACCCGTCTCGGATGGCGGTCACCTGGAACACGGCCGAGAAGGTCGGGTCGGAGGTTTACTGCGGACAGCGGCGGCCCGACACCCGCTCCGTCGGCAGCGCCACGCGCTTCGTGGACGGCGGGGAGCTGAAGAGGGCGCAGTACGTGCACCGCGCCACCATGACGAACCTGCGCCCGAACACGACATACGGTCAGTCACATGAGGGGTATACACTACACTGGTATATACACACGGACTCACAGGAGCGGTGGGTACGGCACGGGTAACGGTCAGTCACAGAAGGGGGTATACACTACACTGGTATATACACACGGACGCACAGGAGTGGCGGGTACGGCACGGGTAACGGTCAGTTACAGGAGGGGTATAAACTACACTGGTATATACACACGGACGCACAGGAGCGGCGGGTACGGGACGCATATTTCCCATGAGTGTACTGCTGGTGGCCATTGCCTAGCCGTCAGCCAATCAGCGCGAGCCTGGCGCTTTACGTTTTGCCCCACCAACTTTTGTCCGATTTTGAAGGTTTCCTGGCGTTGAAATGGCTATTTTTCACCTGCACCATTGAAAATAACTAGCCTATATGACATTTTTCCCCAACAACTTTTCTGAAAAGCTCTACCCTTGCTTTCCCATTGACTTCCATGTTAACCCTATTCCCTGCGGGGGCAGATTCTGCCCCCCCCCCCCCCGGTGGTTTTTCACTTGCCGCTTCTAAACCGTTAGGTCTAGCGTCCTGAAACTTTGTGACTTTCCAAAATTGAATGACACGTGTTGTGTCAAAAATTTGGGGGAAAATCGGTCTAGCAGAGGCGGTTCCAGGCTCCTGTTTTTGGGAGGGAGTTACGAATGCGGTTTTGCGGCGCATTCTTCCTTCGTGGTTTGCAGTGCAATAAATGCGTCAGAAACAATTTCAATGCATTATGCATCATAGATACTGGGATTGTACATATTTTAGGAGCAGAGGCGCACTCAGGATAAACAAATGGGAGGTGATACCCACCCTCAAATTAGGTCCAACTTCAAATTAGTAAGATGATAAAAGCGCTACGCGCATGGTACCCCATGTTTTTTTTCCTGGATCCGCCTATGCGCAATATATCAAATTTAACAAATTACTGCATATAATGCCCACATGTGACGTTCATGTCGTCCCAAACAAACACAAACAGCAAAAAAAAAAAATCTTCAGAAAATCCCCCCATTTTACATTCCCTGAATACGCCTATGATTTTTTATTTTGTTTTTTGTCTTTTGATATATTAAAGACCAGTACATTTGAAGCTCAAAAACGTTTGGGGCATGACAATCAGTAGAGCCACATGGCCGCAATGACCTTTAAAAAAAAAACACCCAAAATTTTCGGATTTTTTTGCCCCCTGGCCCCCCATTTGCGAGCTGTACCGCTCAGTAGCAGGTTTTCATTAACAGCGATAGCGAGCTGTACCGCTCAGTAACAGGTTTCCATTAACAGCGATATCGAGCTGTACCGCTCAGTAACAGGTTTCCATTAACAGCGATATCGAGCTGTACCGCTCAGTAACAGGTTTCCATTAACAGCGATAGCGAGCTGTACCGCTCAGTAACAGGTTTCCATTAACAGCGATAGCGAGCTGTACCGCTCAGTAACAGGGTTCCATTAACAGCGATAGCGAGCTGTACCGCTCGGTAACAGGTTTCCATTAACAGCGATAGCGAGCTGTACCGCTCAGTAACATGTTTCCATTAACAGCGATAGTGAGCTGTACCGCTCAGTAACGGATGTCCATTAACAGCGATATCGAGCTGTACCGCTCAGTTACAGGTTTCCATTAACAGCTATAGCGAGCTGTACCGCTCAGTAACAGGTTTCCATTAACAGCGATAGTGAGCTGTACCGCTCAGTAACGGGTGTCCATTAACAGCGATAGCGAGCTGTACCGCTCAGTTACATATTTCCATTAACAGCGATATCGAGCTGTACCGCTCAGTAACAGGGTTCCATTCGATGTCGGAACCCACTACCGTACTGCTTCAGTGCAAGTATGCGAGGTAGTTCAGCAGAAGATTGTAGTGTCTCTTACCCGAGTGTATCCCCCAGTTCCTCAAGTATGCAAGGTAGTTCAGCAGAAGATTGTAGTGTCTCCTACCCTGAGTGTATTCCCAGTGCCTCAAATATGAGAGGTAGTTCAGCAGAAGATTTTAGTGTCTTACCCTGAGTGTATTCCCCAGTGCCTCAAATATGAGAGGTAGTTCAGCAGAAGATTTTAGTGTCTCTTACCCGAGTGTATTCCCCAGTGCCTCAAGTATGCGAGGTAGTTCAGCAGAAGATTGTAGTGTCTCCTACCCTGAGTGTATTCCCAGTGCCTCAAATATGAGAGGTAGTTCAGCAGAAGATTTTGGTGTCTTACCCTGAGTGTATTCCCCAGTGCCTCAAATATGAGAGGTAGTTCAGCAGAATATTTTAGTGTCTCTTACCCGAGTGTATTCCCCAGTGCCTCAAGTATGCGAGGTAGTTCAGCAGAAGATTGTAGTGTCTCTTACCCTGAGTGTATTCCCAGTGCCTCAAATATGAGAGGTAGTTCAGCAGAAGATTTTAGTGTCTCTTACCCGAGTGTATTCCCCAGTGCCTCAAGTATGCGAGGTAGTTCAGCAGAAGATTGTAGTGTCTCTTACCCGAGTGTATCCCCCAGTTCCTCAAGTATGCAAGGTAGTTCAGCAGAAGATTGTAGTGTCTCCTACCCTGAGTGTATTCCCAGTGCCTCAAATATGAGAGGTAGTTCAGCAGAAGATTGTAGTGTCTCTTACCCTGAGTGTATTCCCCAGTGCCTCAAATATGAGAGGTAGTTCAGCAGAAGATTGTAGTGTCTCTTACCCGAGTGTATTGCCCAGTGCCTCAAATATGAGAGGTAGTTCAGCAGAAGATTGTAGTGTCTCTTACCCTGAGTGTATTCCCAGTGCCTCAAGTATGAGAGGTAGTTCAGCAGAAGATTGTAGTGTCTCTTACCCTGAGTGTATTCCCCAGTGCCTCAAATATGAGAGGTAGTTCAGCAGAAGATTGTAGTGTCTCTTACCCGAGTGTATTGCCCAGTGCCTCAAATATGAGAGGTAGTTCAGCAGAAGATTGTAGTGTCTTACCCTGAGTGTATTCCCCAGTGCCTCAAATATGAGAGGTAGTTCAGCAGAAGATTGTAGTGTCTCTTACCCGAGTGTATTGCCCAGTGCCTCAAATATGAGAGGTAGTTCAGCAGAAGATTGTAGTGTCTCTTACCCGAGTGTATTGCCCAGTGTACCAGGTGGGCAGCGAAGCCGGCTGGTCGGAGCTATTCTACTTCACCTCTATGCCGGCCGGGGTGAACTGGACACCCCGGCTGGCCGTCTACGGGGACATGGGCTCGGAGAACGCCCAGTCCCTGCCCAGGTCAGTGGCGGGCACTTTTCGTCTTGTTTCGTGCGTGTGAACGAATCGCTCTTACTCTTTCTCCGGTCAGGCATTGACATGATGATATGGGCGTTCCCTCTCCCAGTATAGTCACGGTAACAGGGCTCCCGGACTGACCTGTTTCCCGCCGCCAGGCTGCAGCGTGAGGTCCAGCAGTATGATGCCGTGCTGCACGTCACGGTAACAGGACTCCCGGACTGACCTGTTTCCCGCCGTCAGGCTGCAGCGTGAGGTCCAGCAGTATGATGCCGTGCTGCACGTCACGGTAACAGGGCTCTCGGACTGACCTGTTTCCCGCCGCCAGGCTGCAGCGTGAGGTCCAGCAGTATGATGCCGTGCTGCACGTCACGGTAACAGGGCTCTCGGACTGACCTGTTTCCCGCCGTCAGGCTGCAGCGTGAGGTCCAGCAGTATGATGCCGTGCTGCACGTCACGGTAACAGGACTCCCGGACTGACCTGTTTCCCGCCGTCAGGCTGCAGCGTGAGGTCCAGCAGGGACGCTATGACGCCGTCCTGCACGTGGGCGACTTCGCCTACGACATGGACTCTGACAACGCGGAGGTGGGCGACGCGTTCATGCGCCAGGTGGAGCCCATCGCCGGCTACCTTCCCTACATGACCTGCCCGGGCAACCACGAGCAGCGCTAGTGAGTGCAGCAGTAACCGTCGGACCGGCCAGCCGAACCGGCCAGCATGGCCGTCCTCCAGTCAGATGGATGGCGTGGGAAAAACTCTACACTACTACATGTATAAACATCTGGCACCTTGAGATTTTGGCCTTCATATTTCGTGAATCTTGTGTATTATGTATGTTGTAAATAAGGTTCATATCGCTATCTTATTCCCTAAATAGTCAAAATACTAATAAGACATTTCAATTTGTCTCGTCTACACAGCTCCATCGGTCATTAGTGTGACTGGACTTTCAACATTGATTCAAAATTGACACGCGTGTGGCCGCTCAGCCTCTTTTGGGGAGACCGCTGATCGCCGATATTTCCTTTTTCCGTGCGTCGCATAGGAACTCGGATTGCAGTAGACCCCTCCCCGTCCGATCGGCGATCACGGAGTCCGATCGGCGCGTCTGTCGCCGACTGACCGTCCTGAAGCTGTTGATAGCAGCCACGGTATAGACGTTCTCCAATAACGTGCCCACTCTGCTTCAGCAACTTCTCCAACTACAAGAACCGCTTCACGATGCCAGGCGCCGGAGACGACATGTTCTACAGCTTCAACATGGGCCCGGTGCACTTTGTCTCAGTGTCATCAGAGTACTATTACTATCTTAACTACGGCCTCAAGATGGTCGGCAACCAGTTCAAATGGCTGGAGAAGGATCTGAAGGTAATTTCGCTGCATTTTTTTTCGCTGTCTTGTGTCTCTTTCATGACATAAAAAGGGCAAGAAGAACATACGGCATTAGACCTGGCAAATACACTCGATGCGGAATTGTTTGCACTGTTCAGTATAATGTGCTGGTTATCTGCTGTGTGTGTGTGTGTGTGCTTGCACTGTTCAGTATAATGTGCTGGTTATCTGCTGTGTGTGTGTGTGTGTGTGTGTGTGTGTGTGTGTGTTTGCACTGTTCAGTATAATGTGCTGGTTATCTGCTGTTTGTGTGTGTGTGTGTGTGTGTGTGTGTGTGTGTGTGTGTGTGTGTGTGTGTGTGTGTGTGTGTGTGTGTGTGTGTGTGTGTGTGTGTGTGTGTGTGTGTGTGTGTGTGTGTGTGTGTGTGTGTGTGTGTGTGTGTGTGTGTGTGTGTGTGTGTGTGTGTGTGTGTGTGTGTGTGTGTGTGTGTGTGTGTGTGTGTGTGTGTGTGTGTGTGTGTGTGTGTGTGTGTGTGTGTGTGTGTGTGTGTGTGTGTGTGTGTGTGTGTGTGTGTGTGTGTGTGTGTGTGTGTGTGTGTGTGTGTGTGTGTGTGTGTGTGTGTGTGTGTGTGTGTGTGTGTGTGTGTGTGTGTGTGTGTGTGTGTGTGTGTGTGTGTGTGTGTGTGTGTGTGTGTGTGTGTGTGTGTGTGTGTGTGTGTGTGTGTGTGTGTGTGTGTGTGTGTGTGTGTGTGTGTGTGTGTGTGTGTGTGTGTGTGTGTGTGTGTGTGTGTGTGTGTGTGTGTGTGTGTGTGTGTGTGTGTGTGTGTGTGTGTGTGTGTGTGTGTGTGTGTGTGTGTGTGTGTGTGTGTGTGTGTGTGTGTGTGTGTGTGTGTGTGTGTGTGTGTGTGTGTGTGTGTGTGTGTGTGTGTGTGTGTGTGTGTGTGTGTGTGTGTGTGTGTGTGTGTGTGTGTGTGTGTGTGTGTGTGTGTGTGTGTGTGTGTGTGTGTGTGTGTGTGTGTGTGTGTGTGTGTGTGTGTGTGTGTGTGTGTGTGTGTGTGTGTGTGTGTGTGTGTGTGTGTGTGTGTGTGTGTGTGTGTGTGTGTGTGTGTGTGTGTGTGTGTGTGTGTGTGTGTGTGTGTGTGTGTGTGTGTGTGTGTGTGTGTGTGTGTGTGTGTGTGTGTGTGTGTGTGTGTGTGTGTGTGTGTGTGTGTGTGTGTGTGTGTGTGTGTGTGTGTGTGTGTGTGTGTGTGTGTGTGTGTGTGTGTGTGTGTGTGTGTGTGTGTGTGTGTGTGTGTGTGTGTGTGTGTGTGTGTGTGTGTGTGTGTGTGTGTGTGTGTGTGTGTGTGTGTGTGTGTGTGTGTGTGTGTGTGTGTGTGTGTGTGTGTGTGTGTGTGTGTGTGTGTGTGTGTGTGTGTGTGTGTGTGTGTGTGTGTGTGTGTGTGTGTTTGCACTGTTCAGTATAATGTGCTGGTTATCTGCTGTGTGTGTGTGTGTGTGTGTGTGTGTGTGTTTGCACTGTTCAGTATAATGTGCTGGTTATCTGCTGTGTGTGTGTGTGTTTGCACTGTTCAGTATAATGTGCTGGTTATCTGCTGTGTGTGTGTGTGTGTTTGCACTGTTCAGTATAATGTGCTGGTTATCTGCTGTTACGCAACTCTTACTCACCTAATGATGGTGATTTATCTTGTGTTCTCGCGTCACGTCCGACCCAATTTTGCCAGCCTTTCTGATACTCTAATCATCTAGACATCTCTTGCTGCCCTGAATGTCATCTGCGACTTCCCTGGCCGAATGTATCACGTTCACTTACCCCTCCGCCGGCTGCCCCCGGCAGGAGGCCAACAAGCCGGAGAGTCGCGCGCTGCGTCCCTGGCTGGTGGTGTTCGGGCACCGACCTATGTACTGCTCTGACAACGACACGGACGACTGCACCAAGCAGTTCGACGCCATGCGCGTCGGCATCCCCGTGCTGCACATGTGAGTACTGCTGACGGGCGGGGGGTAGGTAGGTAGGTAGGTAGGTAGGTAGGTAGGTAGGTAGGTAGGTAGGTAGGTAGGTAGGTAGGTAGGTAGGTAGGTAGGTAGGTAGGTAGGTAGGTAGGTAGGTAGGTAGGTAGGTAGGTAGGTAGGTAGGTAGGTAGGTAGGTAGGTAGGTAGGTAGGTAGGTAGGTAGGTAGGTAGGTAGGTAGGTAGGTAGGTAGGTAGGTAGGTAAGTAAGTAAGTAAGTAAGTAAGTAAGTAAGTAAGTAGGTAGGTAGGTAGGTAGGTAGGTAGGTAGGTAGGTAGGTAGGTAGGTAGGTAGGTAGGTAGGTAGGTAGGTAGGTAGGTAGTGAGAGAGGTTCTGATTGGATGGTCTCGAGGTTTGAATTTGGCTGGATGTCATTGGTGAATAGCAGGTGGCGACACTTCGTTAATTTTAGAGAGCAAATTCTGGACGATTCTGAAGATTGATCTCTTTCTGACTTTGTATTTTATTCGTATATTTTATTCAAGATCACCAACAGGGTCAACAACATAACAACACAACAACAGGGTCAACAAGATAAGGGTAGGTACAAACTAAAAAATATACACGATACAAGGTAAAAGTTGTAAAGCTAAAAGCAGCGCACACAATCGACTCGGTCGCGCTAAACAGACGCAATGTAAGTGACGACACGGACTATAAAAGTGCTCAAATCTATCTATTGACCGTCCTGTGTGACCGCCCTGTGTGACCGTCCTGTGTGACCATCCTGCAACTCGTGTGATCGCCCTGTGTGACCGTCATGTGACTTTCCTGTGTGACCGTCCTGTAACTCGTGTGACCGTCCTGTGTGACCGTCCTGTGTGACCGTCCTGTGTGACCGTCCTGTGTGACCGTCCTGTGTGACCGTCCTGTGTGACCGTCCTGTGTGACCGTCATGTGTGACCGTCCTGTATGACCGTCCTGTGTGACCGTCTATTGACCGTCCTGTGTGACCATCCTGTAACTCGTGTGATCGCCCTGTGTGACCGTCATGTGACCGTCCTGTGTGACCGTCCTGTGTGACCGTCATGTGTGACCGTCATGTGACCGTCCTGTGTGCCCGTCCTGTGTGCCCGTCCTGTGTGACCGTCCTGTATGACCGTCCTGTGTGACCGCCCTGTGTGACCGTCCTGTGTGACCGTCATGTGACCGTCATGTGACCGTCATGTGTGACCGTCCTGTGTGACCGTCCTGTGTGACCGTCATGTGACCGTCATGTGACCGTCATGTGACCGTCATGTGACCGTCATGTGACCGTCATGTGACCGTCCTGTGTGACCGTCCTGTAACTTGTGTGACCGTCCTGTGTGACCGTCTATTGACCGTCCTGTAACTCGTGTGACGGTCCTGTGTGACCGTCCTGTGTGACCGTCCTGTGTGACCGTCCTGTGTGACCGTCCTGTGTGACGGTCCTGTGTGACCGTCCTGTGTGACCGTCCTGTGTGACCGTCCTGTGTGACCGTCCTGTGTGACCGTCCTGTGTGACCGTCCTGTGTGACCGTCCTGTGTGACCGTCCTGTGTGACCGTCCTGTGTGACCGTCCTGTGTGACCGTCCTGTGTGACCGCCCTGTGTGACCGTCATGTGTGACCGTCCTGTAACTCGTGTGACGGTCCTGTGACTGACGGCTTCCTTCCTCCGTCCAGGTACGGTATGGAGGAGCTGCTGATGCAGTACGGTGTCGACCTGGCCGTCTGGGCGCACGAGCACTCATACGAGCGGCTCTGGCCGGTCTTCAACAACACCGTGTACAACGGCACGGCCGCCGACCCGTACCTGAACCCGGGCGCTCCTGTGCACATCGTCACCGGCTCGGCAGTAAGTACCTCGGGGCAGTGTCGGGGACAGGGGGGCATTCGGGGGGGGGGGGGCGCAGAGATGAGTCCGCACACACTCGCAGGGTGTGAGCCATGCGTCGTGGAGAGACCTGGAATATAGCGAAAAGGCTGCGGAGGCGACACAGCCGACTACTTGGCAGGAAGAGCGTCCGATCAGCGGCGCGGGGCCGGAGTCCGGGTTTGAATCTGTAACATGTTGACGGCCCTGGTGTCGGCTGCCAGGGTGACTGATCCGTACATAGTGACTCGTGACGTCACATGACTCAGACTCGTATGGAATGTCAGCGGACTGGACACATTGCACAGTCTCTAGCCGACACACCGAGAGCCCAGCTGCGCCGTGAGGACAGACTGAGAGCCCAGCTGCGCCGTGAGGACAGACTGAGAGTCTAGCTACGCCGTGAGGACAGACTGAGAGCCCAGCTGCGCCGTGAGGACAGACTGAGAGTCCAGCTGCGCCGTGAGGACAGACTGAGAGTCCAGCTGCGCCGTGAGGACAGACTGAGAGCCCAGCTGCGCCGTGAGGACAGACTGAGAGCCCAGCTGCGCCGTGAGGACAGACTGAGAGTCTAGCTACGCCGTGAGGACAGACTGAGAGCCCAGCTGCGCCGTGAGGACAGACTGAGAGTCCAGCTACGCCGTGAGGACAGACTGAGAGTCCAGCTACGCCGTGAGGACAGACTGAGAGTCCAGCTACGCCGTGAGGACAGACTGAGAGTCCAGCTACGCCGTGAGGACAGACTGGGAGTCTAGCTACGCCGTGAGGATAGACTGAGAGTCCAGCTACGCCGTGAGGACAGACTGAGAGTCCAGCTACGCCGTGAGGACAGACTGAGAGTCCAGCTACGCCGTGAGGACAGACTGAGAGCCCAGCTGCGCCGTGAGGACAGACCGAGAGCCCAGCTGCGCCGTGGGGACAGACCGCGCCGCGCCAGCTACGCCGTGAAGGTCGGCAAGCACACGCGCGCTCACGAGCTGCATCGGCTGAATTGACGGTATCTTGTGCCCATTGTGTCTAGCAACCTGAGCTGCGAGCCGAGTCAGGCTGCTCTGATTAGAGCAGGGCGCGTGTGCAGCGGCAGTCGCCTGTGAGTCGCCGCGGGCGAGAGACGTGTGCATTGTGCATCGGTTCGTCGCCACCGTCGTGCTGGATCAAAACTGTGTCATTTGTTTAGTCTCTGTTTTTCGCTACACAGTCGCCCGCTGTTCCGCTGTGCCGAGTTCGGCTGGTGGCGTACGTTGCACTGTTCGAAGAATAGCGCTTCCGCTGGATCTGCGTAGTTTGTACATAGATAGCCACAGCCACACAGGCTGTCCGTGTTCACGCGCCCACAGTGGCGTTGCTGGTGGCGACGCCTTGTGGCTGAACGGTGAACCACGTACTCGATCGCAGCTGCGCGGTGGATTGCCTCGCGTCTGCCCCTGCTGGGCCCGTATTCAGGTCGACGGCGTAAGTACATATTTTTGCGTAAGTTGAAATCTGGTATTCCGGTCACAAATCTTAGCATCATACTTACGCCAGAATAGAAAACTTACGACATTTTGCATTCAGGTCGCCAAGCGTAAGTTAGTTTGGCATTCAGGTTGAAAACCTACGCTCATTTCGTATTCAGGACAAATATCTGAAATTTATACGTAAGTATTTCGTGAGTAAACTTAACCCGCGCACTGCAGGGGGTTTGCGACGAACACGAACTGCAGGGGGGGGGGGTGACTTCCGCCCCCAGCCCCGTGAGATCTCGAGAACTACGCTATGTAGCGGCAAGCTGAAAACGGCGTTTGATAGCTTGATACAAGTTCTATCGAAAGTATTTCAGTATTTTTTAAGGTCAGGTCAAAGTTGAGGTCACCAGAGGTCATCATAGGTCAAATTTTCCCTTTTTTTCCTGTTTTAGGACTTCGCTCCAGAAATTCCCATATATCTCGGGAACTATGCTAGCTTTTTTCTTTCTTTTTTCCGTATATTTGTCACCACCACAGACACTCATTCATACATTTCAACATTCAGTGTGAATATCGTAGGCGGCCCGCGCCGCCTCGCGTTCACCGCGGCCAATCCTCGCGAAGCGGCGCCCGCCTCGCCACCGGTCGGGCGTGCGAGCCGTCGACCAGCTGGGTCGGCGACCCACACGCCCGGCAGGCCGACCGGCCCGGCAGAATCTGTCAGGGACCGGTCCCGGGTCGGCCCGGGTGGAAAGAGGGCGCGGGCGCCTATCCTACTTTACTGGCACTGTAGTAGGATGCCTGTGTTGGTGAGGGCGGCGACGGCGGTAGCGAGGACGGCGGCAGGAGCATCGACGGCGGAGGCGGTGGCGACAACGGTTGCATCGGCGGCGACCGGCCCATCAGCATCGGAGGCCAGTCAATAGCCTACAGACGAAGACACGACTACAGTCGCCAGAGACGTTAGACCCGCGACATTAGTAGCAGCGGGAGCACGGCAGATGGCGCCACCCGCCGGCCACGCTGCCGCCGCCAGACATGTCGCAATCCGCCAAATCGCGCATGAGGGGACAGAGCAACAAGGACCGGGTTTTTGTTGGCAATGCAAATAGAACGAAATGGATTATAAGAGTCATCAGTCACCAGCGCTTAAATCAGCTTTTAACTCGCACCACTTTTTGCTGAAGTTATCTAAGTTATTTTGCTTTGCTGCTATATATCTTTCAGTTTCAAAATCGCGCTTCAGGCACGATTTAAACTGGATGAAAGATGGCCGTATCTCCCTATACCTAGCATCATATATTAAGTATTTTGCCAGTGTTACTATGCGGGTTATCAACGCATTTTTACAATCTCCGAAAATTTTCTTTCTATCACAAATTTGCTCGAGGCCGTTCACTGAGAGGTATCGTGAAATGTCATGCCAAAGACTTTGCACATAGTGACATGACAGGAATACAAGAGTTAATGTCTCAGGGGCCGCACCGCAGAAGGTGCACCGTTCATCTTCTATGTAATGAATCAAGCGCAAAAAGGTGTTAGTAGTTAAAATGCGCATTACTACTTTGAACTGAAGGGATGTATATCGTGTTACACAAACACTGTTACTCACGACCTGTACTAACAATGGCTCGAATGTGTCAATGTCTCTCCTCCACTTGCACTCAATCCTGTCGATATCATTTTGAGATCTTGTGCTGTTTTTCATTAATCCTCTAGCAAACAGCTTTGTGAAAGTTGCATTACTTAAAAGATAGTGAATACGAGCAGGTATTGAAGGGCGATGCTGATACCAGCCATTTGGTTGGTCCTTTTGCAAAATCCTCGGTAAACTGTGGACCAGGCCAAGATAATCAAGGTGAATGCATGGAATATTGTAGAGGTCCTTAAACCTTTGCCACGTTAAAAGCTTGTTGCCTTCGAAGAGATCGCCTATGAGACATAAACCCTTTCTTTCCCAACTAATATATCGCGAGTTTTTAAATTTTGTGTGATCAGAATTGAATAAGTTTTCATTGTAAAGGTGTTCATAAGGCGTTGTGAACACACTGGAAAAATGTAGCCAAGCAGAAATTACATCTCTCCAGAATGGGTTGCATATTTCTCTCAAACCTTTTTCAGAGCCGCAACTCCGAAATTCCAGATGAATTCGCTCTGAACTTTTGCAGGTACAAGTGAGTGCCAGGCGCTGTGTTTTCCCGTTATTAGCCTTTTTATCCATTTCATTTATAGTGATTTGATGTACGATGTAATATCTATCATTGCCAGGCCATTCTCGTGTAAAGGCTGACATAATCTTATTCTTTTCAATGGGTTTCTTTTTGAGCCCCATACAAATGTGAATAGTATTTTGTTTATATCTTTCATGACATTTTCACTGGGGTCAGGTAGCGATGATATTATATGGGTAATTTGTGACAATAATAATGACTTGGCTATAGTGATTCTTCCAACCAATGTCAAATGTCGGCTTTGCCACATTCCAATTGTCCTCAAGATTGCATCTTTCTTTAGTGTTACATTTTCAGCTACGATATCTCGACAGTGTGGATTAAAAACGATCCCCAGGAGCTTGAGTTTTGTAACCCAATTCAAGTTGATATCGGGGCATATTTTCTCGCTCGAAAACGCCTGCCGTCCTATCCACATTGCGTGACACTTTGAAACATTAGGCTTTAGTCCAGAGTATTTTGCAAACCCGCCAAGCTCGCCGAAACTAGCCCTTAGGCTTTCCTCTGATCCGTCAAGGAAAAAAGTCGTGTCATCAGCATATTGTATGACTTTAATAAGGGTACGCCTGAGCTTGATTCCTCGAATAGTGGTGTTTTGCCTGATCCTATTTGCTAAAACTTCTGCCCTGATAATAAAGAAGTAGCATGATATGGGGTCTCCCTGTCTGCAGCCCCTTTCTAAGTTTATTATTTGTTTGGACATATTTCCATTGTAGACAATACGCGAAAAGATGTGTTTGTGCAAACACAAAAAGATATTTATGAACTTTTCTCCAAAATTGAACTTATATAAACAGTGTTCCAAGAACATCCAACTCATTACATAAAAGGCGGTCTTAAAATCCACAGAGAGTAATAATCCATTTGTATCATTGCGGTATGTGTCCCACAAGATATCATAAGTGGCACGGGTGTTTTCACCAATAAATCTATTTTTTTTGTAAATGCTGTCTGATCTGGATGTATAATAGAATCCAACACCTTTTTGAGCCTGTTTGCAACTGTTCCAGCTAATATTTTGTAAGTTGAGTTTAGAAGGGTGATTGGCCTCCAGCTAGATATAAAATTCTTAGGTTTGGAAGGTTTGGGCACTAGAGTTATAAGTCCTTCCCGTTGCGTTATTGAAAGCTCTCCTTTTATGAAACCATATGTTAAGGACCTATAAACAAAGTGTTTAATATCACCCCAGAAGACCTTAAAAAACTCATAGGGATATCCATCCGAGCCTGGACTTTTATTATTACTAAACTTCATTAAAGTTGCTCCCAGCTCTTCAACCGTTATGTCCTTGTCTAGGGTTTGCGATTCTGTAGTTGAAAGTCTGGGGAGTTTTGCGCTTTCTAAATATCCATTAACTTCGGGTTCCAGGGCAGCCTCCTCATTTCGAAACAGATCAGCAAAATGTTCACCAAGTACAGTGAGGATCTCGCCGGAATCCTTTACTACTCGATCTCCTATGTTCAAGGAAGGCATTAATTTACTTTCGAAGTTTCTCCTTTCTAGTTTCAGGAAGTAACTAGATGATCCCTTTTCACCTTCTTCATACCACCTTGCCCGTGAACGAATTATTCGTCCCTCGTTTGCAGTTGATCTAAGAGTTTGTAATTCTGACTGTTTGCGACCTATCTCTTCAATATCTTCGGAGGTGGGACTTGACTCAGATTCTAGTATTTGAAGTTCTAATAATATACGTTTTTCTTTTTCAGTTCTTTCTTTTGTCTTTTTTATTGTGTAACTGATAGTTTTAGACCGTATGTTCAGTAATAACATTTCAAGGAACAGATCGTCGGTAATAGTCATTTGCATGTCTTTTCTCGCTTCCTGATTCTTGATGTACCAGTCAGAGTAGATCGGGCAAGCATAACTAATGATTGTCTCTTGAATAACCTCTTTAACTAGCTGTATGTAAGTTAAATCCTTCAACAGAGAGCAATTAAACTTCCATAATCCCCTTCCTCTTGTTTGAGAACTCAAATTTAGACGTAAAGATACTCGGGAGTGATCTGACCTGTATGCAGGAAGAATCTCACACGACGAGGTCTTGTTTATGATTGAGTCGGTGATAAGAAAAAAATAAAGTCTTGCACATTTAACTGGAGTGTTCTTCCGCCATGAAAACTGTTTTTTTATCACCATTCATCACTCTCCAGGCATCATGAAGGTTCAGATCAAGGCATTTTTTTTAAAACCAAACTACGGGATCTTGATCGCCTGTCACGGGAGGCATAGTTATATGTATCTGCGTCTGGATTTAACGTTAAATTCCAATCACCACAAAGTACTAAGTGTTCTGTCTGGTCAGAAACAGCCAGTCTGAACACTTCCTCAAAGTATGAAGGATCATCGCGATCAGGGGGCCATATACATTTGCAACTTTAATCCTAAATCCGTCTATATCCAGGCTCAGAAATATGGCACTTCCTTTGTCATTAGTAACTACGTCAATAAACGTACAGGCTGTTTTTATTTTGGATCAAAATGCCAACTCCACCTGCTGCAGAACTAACTGGCGATAGCCAGGCTCTACCACCCCACTGGTTTCGAAAAACGTTTTCTTTGCCAGGAGCTACATGTAATTCTTGCAAACATATTATGTCTGCTGATTGACTCCTAAGGAAGTCGAACACATCTTTTCTCTTTGAAAAATTACTTAAGCCCCTTACATTAAAGGTTGTTATTTCAAGATCGCATGCGTTCTTGTTCATTCAGTACATTTCATTCATCTCTAAATGATTGGCCTCGGTACATTTTCCACGCAAACCGACCGGAATCTAAGAGGGCAGTTAGTCCTGATCGTATGCTAATTAGGTTAGGTATAGGGTTCGGGACAGGAAATCTCATAGCGCGATCGGCGGAGCGAGACACCAGCAGCGGACACGCAGCCAGGCGAGACAGCGAGCCATACATACCACGGGACGAGGCACTCTCTGCGCAGATTCAGATAAGCTAGTGTCATTGAAGATTATTTGGACGCCATCAGCAGCAGCGTCAATCCGGCCCCCGCCGCCGGCCACCGCGCCAACCCGCCACCGCTGTAGGAAATACAAGGGGCAACTGCACAGAGCAACGGGAAAACAGCACTGCACGCAACAGCTATATACACTATACAGTCGAACGACCATCCCGACACCTGGCGGCGGTTGTAGGAAACAACGGGGCAACTGCACGGAGCGACGGGAAAACAGCACTGCACTACAGAAAATCGGGGATGATATCATGATGACATGAAAAAGCAACCACAAGCTTTTACATCATAGTTGAGGCAAAGATCACCCTAGTGACGTAACTCAGGTTCAAAGACAGCGTTCACTCGTCAGTCTCTCACCACGGGGCGCAGCAGCGGCCCAGGTCCAGACCGGTCAGCTCATCAGCGGGCCGGCGTCCCACGTTGGCCCTTGGAGGGGCGATCGCCGCCGCGAGCCACCCGGGAGGGCTGTCCGTCTTCCACCACGGAAAAACCGAGCTGCTGCACTTTGACCAGCGACTCGACTCTCACACCTGCCGCAAACTTCTCGGGCTTGAAAAACACGTGCCCGCCGCGCGAGTACACTGTATGCAGTTTCTTCTGCCTCCTTGCGTTGAGCAGGCTGCGGTAGATTTGGCTGCGCAGCGGGGTCAGGCTCTCATTCACGTACGGGTCCTTTCCGTACAGTTACACAGTTACCGTTCCGTACAGTACAGGAACTATGCTAGCTAGAAACAAACGTCAAAAAGCAATTGCCAGCCATTTAAATTTGCAATCGACAAGGTGTCCTCAAATTTGATCTCAGAGCAATATTTGAGGCTCCAGAGGTTAACAAAAGGGGAAAATGATGTTTTTTGCAAAGCTGTTTTTTTCGCTAATAACTTTTAAACTAATAAAGCTAATGGAAAACTGTTTACCCCATTGTGTTTGTCTCGTCAAGGCGCTTCGATTGATATACATCGTGACCTTGTTAGGTCAACTAAAAAAGCATGACCACAGGTCACGTGACCTTGACCTGAGTTCAAGACCTAAGTAGGTCATGTTGCATATAGGGAGACGTGTATCGATGAGACAAATACGTTTATGTCGGTTTTACTTCTCTATCTTCATTATGTCGCGAGTTATTGACACACAAGTGATGGTGAACTCGGATGACCTCAAATGACCCCATAGGAGTCACTAAACAAAACTTACACTTGGATCATCAAGAACATCCTATAATAACATGATCCAGAAGTAATGGGACTAACAGCATGCATATCCTTGAAATAGGAAACATTTTAATATTTCCCCATTGACTTATTATGGGGAGGTCACGAAATTTACCTGACCAAAATTCCGAGATGAATTAATTGTAAGTACTTATGCCCTCATGACACCCTGTAAGTGTCAAACCGATCAGTGAGAAACTCTGGCTTTGGCACAACTACAAACGTTTTTGGAGATGGGGTCACTTGACCTGGTCTGGTGACCTGACCTGAGATGACCCGATTTTTTTTTCTCTCAAAATGTGCGCAATTGATGTCCTAACAGGTGTGCCAAAACCCGGCGGCGCGCGGCGTTTTTTTTCGCTATCTGAGAAAACCTGAGGGGGGGGGGGGGCGGAAATCAACCCCCCTGCAGCGCGCGGGTTAAGCAGCTCACATATTGTGCTGAAAAAAACAATAACAAACCATGCAAAAACATGTAACATACATACATTACGCTAAATATATTGAGGTCAATATAATATATGTAATACATTAAATAATCCATTAAATGCATTACATACATGTAAAACATATAAATGCATTACATCATACATACGTAAGGGACACATATCTCATAATCATTTATTCAGATAACTTAAGATTAACATTGTTTTATACCATTTTCTTTTATAGATTTTACCAGAAACTTTTGCATGAATGAATTTCTAGAATCTATACGCTAGGCATAGCTCGTTGACTGAAACCTGACACCTCATCCGATCGAGCAATTCATGTTCACCGGCAGAATTATAGTTTGAGAGTTTTTCTTGTCCTAAATATTCGACACGGTTATCCATGCCCACCGACCTCAGCTGGTCATGAACGGCCGTTGCCACCAGCCGCAAGCCATCCCAGTCGAGGGTAAACACTCCGCGCGTTCGGGCTCGAACCCAAGTCGACTCAACGCCGCCGCAAGTATGACATTCTCACTGTTTTAACCCTATTAGTGGCAGGCTCCTGGCTACCCCTATTAGTGGCAAGGGGGGGGGGGCGGATTCCGCCCCTCCCCCCCCCCCCCCTCCCCGGAGATCTCAAGATCTACCCGTCCGAATTTCACAAATCAAACGGCGGTTGATTCCCCCTCAACACGATCTACATTTCTAAAAAAAAACGAAATTTTTGGTAGGGGGGCAACAGGGGGGCAAAAACTACAAATATTAGAGGTATTTGTGATCCAACAAAGCTGTCATGTTTAACATCCGATTTTAACGCAACTAATGGTGATCGTTATATATTGAATTGCAGATTGATGTATGGTGGTGACTTTTTAAAATGCAAAAATCATAGGCGTGTGCAGGTCACTCAATTTGGGGTGAAGTAAATGCTAATAAAACCGTTTTTTTTGTAAGTGTTTTTTTAATAAATGAAATGGTGTGTTATTGTGACATTAGACAAAACAGTAATACAACATTATTTTGCCATAGGCAGTGCCAGGTTAGTGAAAAAGGGAGGCCAAATAAAGCAAGTATTAATCGCAGAAACGTACCGAATGTGTGAAACGACCAAGGCATTTACAAGAAGTGGCAACAGCTCGCGGGGAATGCTGTGCCGCACCTGTCCAATGAGGATACCACTACATTTTGTTTACCAGGGAAGACGCGTGTGAGTCCCAACTCCCATGTGAAGTGCTTATCGAGCAGAACACCTACATTTTTGACGTATGGGCTCTCTTATAATGTGTCTTCGCGGAACCAAACAGCGACAGGGTCAAGGTCGTGACAATTTTGGCGGGATTCGAACGTTATTAATTCGGTCTTGCTTGTACATATGTACTTTGAGACCATGAGAGTAAAACCAGATATCAAGTGCACTCAGGGTGTCCTCCAATTTACTGGCCAGATCATTGAGCTAACGGGTCCCTGGCGGATATTCTGTGCAAATTTCAGCTTGATCGGAGGTGACCCGAACCTGGTCCTGGTCTGGTCCTGGTCTGGTCCTGGTCTGGTCCTGGTCTGGTCCTGGTCTGGTCCTGGTCTGGTCCTGGTCTGGTCCTGGTCTGGTCCTGGTCTGGTCCTGGTCTGGTCCTGGTCTGGTCCTGGTCTGGTCCTGGTCTGGTCCTGGTCTGGTCCTGGTCTGGTCCTGGTCTGGTCCTGGTCTGAATCTGGTCTGAACCTGGTCTGAACCTGGTCTGAACCTGGTCTGAACCTGGTCTGAACCTAGTCTGAACCTGGTCTGAACCTGGTCTGAACCTGGTCTGAATCTGGTCTGAACCTGGTCTGAACCTGGTCTGAACCTGGTCTGAACCTGGTCTGAACCTGGTCTGAACCTGGTCTGAACCTGGTCTGAACCTGGTCTGAACCTGGTCTGAATCTAGTCTGAACCTGGTCTGAATCTGGTCTGAACCTGGTCTGAACCTAGTCTGAACCTGGTCTGAACCTGGTCTGAACCTGGTCTGAACCTAGTCTGAACCTGGTCTGAACCTAGTCTGAACCTGGTCTGATCCTAGTCTGAACCTGGTCTGAACCTGGTCTGAACCTGGTCTGAACCTAGTCTGAACCTGGTCTGAACCTAGTCTGAACCTGGTCTGATCCTAGTCTGAACCTGGTCTGAACCTGGTCTTAACCTGGTCTGAACCTGGTCTGAATCTGGGCTGAATCGGCTGAATCTGGGCTGAATCTGGGCTGTCTGATGGACATGCGGAGCGCCCTCGTAACTTCGTGCCGGTCAGTACGGACCCTCTATCCCTCTATATTATGTTGGTCTATAGCCTTGCCTCTATCGGTCAGGCAGCGGCCGCCGTCCCCGATTGGTGTTCCGCTGACACGTAGTCAGCGTGGGAAGGTCTGCAGCTGTCTGAATATTCAGCACAGAGGCCGGCCCCCCTCCCAGGTGTGGTGACCATACGGAGCCGCTCCATGTGGCCGATGCCCCCCCCCCCCGCCCCCCCCCCCCCCCCGGAGCAGGGTGTGCCGCTGAGGGGGACCGGTGGATGGCGGTGGGCAGTGATGGTCTACGTTACGCTGAGGTAGGGTTTTTGGTAACACGTAGCTCAGGAAATCGTTCCGTAGCGTAATTGAAGTATTTCGTAGCGTACTACCGAAACATATTTAAATAACGTAACTGCTGCACAAGGTATTTCGTAGCATAACATCAGGGGGTGTCGCCACAACGGGGGAGGGGCAGGGGGCGGGCAAATATTGCGGCCCGGGCTTAAGGAGGCCCCATAAAAACAAAGGGAGGCCCCTCGCAAATATTCATAAATACCGAGCAGTTCCTAAATACATAGACAATTGGAATGAGTGTCAAGTCGCTCCTTGAAATAACAACAGGGAGTAAAACCAAGGAGTAAAACCAGGGAGTAAAACCAGGGAGTAAAACCTACAACAAATAAGCATGACAAATTCCAAGGAGGCCCTTTAGATGGCAATTCAGGCAAACTCCAAGAAGTCCCTAAAACTACCCACACAAGCTCCAAATATCCCCTAAAGAGATGCCCGACACAAGCACCAAGAAGGCCGTGGAAAGACAGCCGAGACAATCTCCTAAAATGCCACTAAGAAAACAACTGATATAGACTCCGTTCCACATAGGCCCCTACGACAATAACCGGGAAAGTTGTGCATGGTATACTTCAGAGAAGGCTTCTACAACCGCAAAATATTCCGAGAAAGCCCCTAGGAAGGCGGTGGAGAAGATTTTTGACGAGGCCCCCACGAAAATAACTGGGAAGTCCCTTTCTCAAATGGAGCTCTTGCCTTCGGTTTGCCCCTCCCCGACACAAACCCAAGGCGCTGCCCTGCATAGCATATGTCGCGCTCGCTCGTCCTTCCGTGGTATATGGGAAACATCGGATTATGAGCGGCCCGGCCCGGCCCGGCCCGACCCGACCCGTGGCGACGCTTTTGAGAAGCTCATATCTGCAACCCAGGCTCCTAGAATTGCTTTGGAGCTGGGGTGCGGAGTGGAAAATTCTGACTAAAAATAAGTATAAAGAGTGGAAAATTAAACCAAAAAGCATATGTAGCAGGCTTTATCACCCAATTACCTGCTCACCAAAATTAGTTATTATCTATGCCAATTCTTACCTGTCTTTCCATCCACAGGCACTGTCCCTATCATTACATCCATAAATCAGTATCAGGTTTCCAATTATCCAATACATTTTAAAATAAGGAGTGGAAAATTCACAGTAAAACTAAGGAAAAAGAGTGGGAAAATAGTCCCCATAGGGTGTCATTTTCCACCCAAATTTATCAATGAGGCAATGAGGCAACACTGCTGCAACCACACGTCCGATTGACAAGCGGACTTCTTTGCTGAGCAGCCCCATCCAACTTACCCTGTTTGAGACTGGTGCCGACTCATGTGGCTGACTACCACTGCGCGTGGCGCGTGGCGCGTGGCGCGTGGCGCGTGGCGCGTGGCGCGTGGCGCGTGGCGCGTGGCGCGTGGCGCGTGGCGCGGGGCGCGTGGCGCGTGGCGCGTGGCGCGTGGCACGTTCCGCGTGGCGCGTTCCGCGTGAGGAGTCTTGCAAAGTGTTTTCTTGCAAAAACTCCAACGGCTGAGCCGATGGTGTTCAAATTTGGTGTGTGGTTAGGGACCCCCAGCCACCACTTTCCCACAAGGCAGAGGTGGGGTGCCTCTGCACGTGCGCACGTGCACACCCCTATTATATATCTCAGGAACGGCTGAGCCGATTGTGTTTAAATTTGGTGTGTGATTAGGGGCCCCTCAACCGCCGCCTTTCCAGAAGTCAGGGATGAGGTGCCTCTGCACGTGCACACCCCTATTCCATATCTCAAGAACGGCTGAGCCGATTTTGTTCAAATTTGGTGTGCGGTTAGGGACCTCTCAGCCGCCACTTTCCCACAAGTCATGGGTGGGGTGCCTCTGCACGTGCGCACCCTTTGTGTATCTCAGAAACTACTTGCCCGATGGAGTTGAAATTCGACATACATTTCCTTCGCGCTCGCTCGTTCATCGCCAACTACGGCACCTTACTGATGGTAATGGGTATCTCTTATTCTCATTGGTATCTTGTATAGCTGAGGGTAACCTTATTGTTAAATTCTAACGTCTTATGGATCGGTGATTAGATTATCGTTTCCCTGTTTCCCTGTAATTAAGGCGCCATATATTATTGATTCAACTCGCCGTTGACTGGCGTCTCAGCCGAAGGTGACTGAGGACAAATCCTCAGTCGAGACGTGGATACTGTTTGTCACAAACGTTTTGAAAATCCAAGAAATGTTTTGCAGCAAAAGCGGTGTGTTATTTTTTAGCGGTATGGTATTCTTTGAGTTTGTATGCCTATATTTGTACGGCTTATTTTACGTTTAACTTAGTTTTCACCTAACTCGTATATTGTGACGTCACTGAATTTGCAGTATCATTAAATAAGTTATCGACATTTTGTCTCAGTTTGAAATACTTTTTATCAATTAAGTCCCAATCATTTGAGTGAATTAATTTTCGACGGCAGGTTTCGCGCTAAGCAGAGCTTGTTGCACAGGCCCTGACCCAACCATCAGACCTCGCAATTCCTGGTAACTGGCATAATTTAGAAGCGAAAGTTTTGCGCACACGAACATACCTGGTCATTTATGGCAAGGTCCGCCCCGCCCTCTGACGTCACCTGACCTGTGCGTGTGCAACGAGTGCGACCCCTGCCACCAGCCGCAGGCCATCCTAGTCAGGGACAAATAGCGAGTGCCGAAGTGACTTGAACACGGCCTGCCACACTGAGTGAGGTCTACCATCTAAAGCTCAGCGCTCTACCGTCTGAGCTACAGGGGCGAACAAGTTAATGCTGGTTAAACTCGGGAGCTTGATAGCTTTAATGGTTTCTGATCTATTACTATTGCCAATGGTCGTTAGAGGAATGTCTACGCCAGTCAATGTCGGGTTAGGTACCATACACCAGCAACAATCAATCAAAGGTGTCTGGATATAGGTTAGCTTTTGAACCACCTTTGCACCACACATTTCACTAATGATGATGCTTTGTGACTGTGTTACGAATGTCTTCGAAAATGTCTGTCACGAAAAAAAAATACATGATGGCTGGTCAAGGGAGGATCCAGGGGGGGACGGGCAAACGGATCCATGCCCCCCCCCCCCCATCCCACAAGCCTGTTTAAGGGCGGGGGCAAACTATGTTTTGCCCCCCCCCCAAGACGTGAAGTATAATACATGCTATATTCGCGTTTTTAGAACGGTACTGGGCATCCCAAAATTGCAGCAGTCAAAATCCAGCTAGCCACAGTCAAAAACTATAAAATTTCGCGCCGCTTCGCGGCATGACACAAGTTTCGCAATTGCATATACAAATTTGGAAAATTAATTCCACTAAGTGTCTTGCAGAGGTGCTCCTTGGTGGTAATTGCTGGCCACAGGGCCAACTCTCTTCATAAAATATTAACTTTAAAGCGGGCTACATGTTTAGCAAATCTGCCGAGTTCCGAAAAAGGCGACGCGAACGCAAAGACGCGGACCTCGGCAACCGGATGCCGAGTTCCGAAAAAGGCGACGCGAACGCAAAGACGCGGACCTCGGCAACCGGATGCCGAGTTCCGAAAAAGGCGACGCGAACGCAAAGACGCGGACCTCGGCAACCGGAAGCTGTTCCAGCGGTGCTCAACTTGTTGGCCCGAAGAGCTAATAGTGGGGACCAGGCCAGGACCATCTCCCCAAGTCATCTCCCCCAGGCTCCTCCAGGTCCACAGAGACCATTTATGCGCGGAAATTCGGTCTGCCTCTTGCTACTTGAAACCATTTGCACCATTACCAGTTGTTTGTTGCAGTTCGGTACATAGGTATGTATACAGACTACAGTTAGTATTATCGTATGTACTATTGAGCGCAGATTGCCACCGGTCATCGTGATTTACTATCCGAGGCTAATGTATATGAAAAACTACCTTCATTTCAACATTTTTCATCATACCGAGATGTGCAACCAGGAAGAGGGGTTACATGAGGCTTGGCTCCACTCACGGTCTGGTTCCAATATTAAAATTGCGTTTTCCACGACCTAAAATTAAAATGTTCACGCCGCTTCGCGGCGTCACATCAGTGGACATCATCATAGCGAAGCCATCGTCATCGTCTTCGTTTCGTCGTAACGCTGAATTGAATGAATAACATTTTTAGCTGCTTATCCTATACAAGGCTAAGAAGCTAAAAATGCCTATGTTTCTGGGTTTTATCAGGCAAACCCGAGAAGAGCAAAAAAAAATTGCGCCGCTTCGCGGCGCTAAATAACAAGTACCTACTATAACATGCAAATCCACATAAAAAATGCTGCAAAGGCTTAAATACACGCATAACAAATTGAGGTACATTTTTTTATCGTCATTTCAGCCGACCCCCCACTCAAAAATTATCGGCGACGCCCCTGGGTACAGCTGACAATTGACATAGTTTTGCTCAGTGTAAGGCAACGTCGGAACAATACAAACTGCAAGCTGACATCTTTCCTTTTTCGATATCCCAAAAGGTCGAAAACCTAAAAAAAAATCGAAATCGTGTGATTGCAAAATGAAGTGGCCCAAATCCGGAAAGAAATTCGAAATTTGGGGTAGGTAGGGTCCGCTAAAAAAAGGTTTGCCCCCCCCCCCTTCCCGCCCAACGGCCGGCTGGATCCGCCCTTGCGGCTGGTTGATAGGAAAGTTAGAAATGTGGATGAACGAAAATCACCGTTACGTACTGTTGAATTTCCTGGTATCTTTTGTATCGTAGTACGATATATTATAAGCTACGTTTAACGAAAAATAGCGTAATCGGTAACGTAGCAAAATATAACGTAACGTAATTCGGTAGCGTATGTTTGGCCTAAATACCATACGTAGCGTAGCGTAATTCCGTAGCGTAGCGTAGGCCATCACTGGCGGTGGGAGGGGCAGAGCTCTGTTACCGGCGGCGAGGTGTGGCTATCACGGGGTCGCTGGGTCGAGCGGTTCTGAATACGGCCTCGACTCGGTGTCCGGTGAGCCCGAGTATGGTTGGCGTGGGAGCTGCCGAGGCGGGGGCAGGTGGTGAGGTGACAGCAGCGCCAGCAGCGCCAGCAGCGCCAGCAGCGCCAGCAGGACCAACAACTGCCGGGCTGGCGTGATGTTCGGCAACGTAAACAGACAGTCAGCCGCTTCTCGTGTGCAGTCGTCAGCTGTTTAATGCGGCGTAGCATATGTCGAGGAACACAGCAGCGTCAGCACCTGTTTAGCATGGTACAGCATATGCCGAGAATCACCAGTGCCCAATGTCCATTGCTTTACCTGTTACACGTAGCATGTGTCTAGGAACACAATGTAGTACACTGCTTGAATATCGTTGAATGTGTGATGCAAGTACGCTGACAGGGTGAAATTGTAACCTGTTATGAAAATGTGGTACATGTAACAGTCGGTACAAGACATTACCATTGGAGCACAGCACAGTACACGCCAATACCGCCCCTGTAGCTCAGTTGGAGAGCGCCGGGCTTCTGACCTCACCCGGTAGTGGCAGCCCGGGTTCGAGTCGCTTTGGCGCTCGCTATTTGCCCCTGACTGGAATGGCCTGTGGCCGGTGGCAGCGGTCGCACTCAAGGTCAGGTGACGTCAGAGGGCGGGGCGGACCGTGTCCAGGTATGTCGGGCACGTACAACTTTCGCTTCTAAATTCTTCCGGACACCAGGAATTGCGTGATCGGGTGCATTTAAGCGGTTGCCAGGCAACTGGGACCCATCGATTTGTGTGCACTGTGCCATGACAGTATGTGATAGTATACCAGTCTGGCCGGCCCCCGTCCTGCAGTGGGCCGCGGTCCTCACGGCGACGGCTGTAGGGCGTCTGTTCCGTGTCACGGCTGTAGGGCGTTTGTTCCGTGTCACGGCTGTAGGGCGTCTGTTCCGTGTCACGGCTGTAGGGCGTCTGTTTTCCGTGTCACGGCTGTAGGGCGTCTGTTCCGTGTCACGGCTGTAGGGCGTCTGTTCCGTGTCACGGCTGTAGGGCGTCTGTTCCGTGTCACGGCTGTAGGGCGTCTGTTCCGTGTCACGGCTGTAGGGCGTCTGTTCCGTGTCACGACTGTAGGGCGTCTCTTTTCCGTGTCACGGCTGTAGGGCGTCTGTTCCGTGTCACGGCTGTAGGGCGTCTGTTCCGTGTCACGGCTGTAGGGCGTCTCTTTTCCGTGTCACGGCTGTAGGGCGTCTGTTCCGTGTCACGGCTGTAGGGTGTCTGTTTTCCGTGTCACGGCTGTAGGGCGTCTGTTCCGTGTCACGGCTGTAGGGCGTCTGTCCCGTGTCACGGCTGTAGGGCGTCTGTTCCGTGTCACGGCTGTAGGGCGTCTGTTTTGCGTGTCACGGCTGTAGGGCGTCTGTTCCGTGTCACGGTATACGGAGTTCTGTCGCTGGTCAGACCTGTCCGCTGTCACCAGACTGCCACACCCGGCCGGCTGTCACACACTGGTCACACTGCCACGTCACCAGACTGTCACATCCAGCCGGCTGTCACATCCAGCCGGCTGTCACATCCAGCCAGCTGGCCACACTGCCACGTCACCAGACTGTCACATCCAGCCGGCTGATCACACTGCCACGTCACCAGACTGTCACATAAGCTGTCACTCATCTGCTGTCACCAGACTGCCACACCCGGCCGGCTGTCACACACCTCGTCATGACGTCATACTGCAGCTCTGACGTCCTACTACAGCCGATCCTACAGTCTTACTACTTGAGATAGAAGTAAAGAGGAAAACTATAGACCGGTTAGTCTGACCTCATTAGTCTGCAAGGTGCTTGAATCAATCATCAAAGATAAGATTGTTGAATTCTTGGAGCAAAATGAACTCATCAAGGATACACAGCATGGCTTTAGGAAGGGCCGTTCTTGTTTAACTAATCTTCTGGAGTTTTTGGATGTTGCAACAGATAGCTTTGATCAGGGTAAACAGCTTTTAGCTTTTCTTGATTTCAGTAAAGCATTTGACAAAGTCCCCCATACAAGACTGGGGTTGCAACTTAAAATTCATGGGATCAGGGGCAAGATTCTGGATTGGATAGAAACGTGGCTTTCAGGACGCCAGCAAAGGGTTATATTGAATGGGTGCCAATCACAATGGAAGGAGGTTCCCAGTGGGGTTCCACAGGGCTCAGTCCTGGGCCCATTGCTTTTTATAATATTTGTGAATGCAATTGAGAACAGTATAGACAGCAAAGTCTTGAAATTTGCAGACGATCTAAAAGTTGTCAGGATTATTAGAGGAAAACATGATCAGGATGTTTTTCAATCAGATCTGGACAAGCTAGTTGAGTGGTCTGAAGCATGGCAGATGAAATTCAATTTGAGTAAATGTAAGATTATGCACGCTGGACGGGTTAGCAGTAAACATGGTATGAAATGGGTGGGCAGAAAATGGAGCAGATTGAAAAGGAAAGAGATTTAGGTGTCGTGGTAAACAATAGACTATCAGCGTCAGACCAGGTTGTAGAAGCTAGGAAAAAGGCACTTAGAATGCTAGGGGCCATTGACAGAAATGTTTCCTACAAGAGTGAAAAAGTAATAACAAAACTGTATTGTGCATACGTTAGACCACATTTGGAGTATTGTGTACAAGCCTGGTCTCCAACATATGAGAAAGATTGCTGGTTGTTAGAAAGAGTTCAAAAAAGGGCAACAAAAATGGTTAATTGTCTTGGTAGTTTACCTTATGAAGATAGATTAAAGAAATTGGGTATGTTTTCACTTAGATATAGAAGGCTAAAAGGAGATCTAATTGAAGTCTTCAAATTTGTAAATAGTCAGCATTCTGGATATTTAAAGGGTATGTTTGAGTTCAATAGGGAAAATCGAGGTAGAGGTCATCAGCATAAACTCATTATGAAACAAAGTAGGACTAGGCTACGACAGTCATTTTTCAGTAGAAGGGTTGTAGGACATTGGAATATGCTACCAGGGGATGTCGCTGATGCAGTGACACTTGCTTCCTTCAAAATTAGATTAGATAAATACTTTACAGAGAAGGGATTAGTTCATAAATACTCGTGGGATTAGCCTTCTTTTATGCAGGTAGAGTAAGGTGATTTGAAGGGGCGAGACTGGTGGAGGGGGGGGGGGGGGGGGGGGGGTGCAACCTCGGATGGGCCCAAGAGGCTCTTTGTTGCACTTTTCTTTTATGTCTTTATGACTACAGTGTGACGTCAGATGACGTCGCTTCTCGGCTGCATTATGACGTCAGAGCTGCAGTATGACGTCAGAGATGCATTATGACGTCAGATGACTTCGCTGTGCGGCTGCAGTATGACGTCAGAGCTGCAGTATGACGTCATAGCTGCATTATGACGTCATATGACGTCGCTGCTCGGCTGCAGTATGACGTCAGATCTGCAATATGACGTCAGGGCTGCAGTATGACGTCAGATGACTTCGCTACCCGTCTGCGGGATGCCTCCGTGCAGTGGCACGTCCGGCCGGAGTTCGCTGCTGTCGGTCACGGCGGCGTACATGCTGGCGTCGTAGAAGTGGGCGCAGCCGCGGTCGGCGGCGCGCAGCAGCGGTTCGGGGACGTCGGCCTTCCAGGCGGCGGCGCGGGCCGGCACCAGCTCGGCCTGGCGCAGCACCGACTGTAGCTGCCGTGATGTCACGTTCATAGAGAGGAAGTCGTACAGCAGGCTCGCCACCTCGGCCGGCCTCTGCAGCGGACGGGCGGGTCAGCGGCGGGTCAGCGGTGGGCTGTGGTGGGCTGTGGTGGGCTGTGGTGGGCTGTGGTGGGCTGTGGTGGGCTGTGGTTGGTCAGTGCTGGGCTGCGGTGGGCTGTGGTGGGCTGTGGTGGGCTGTGCTGGGCTGTGGTGGGTTGTGGTGGACTGTGGTGGGCTGTGGTGGGCTGTGGTGGGCTGTGTTGGGCTGTGTTGGGTCAGCGGGGGTCAGCAGTGGGCTGTGGTGGGCTGTGGTTGGTCATTGCTGGGATGCGGTGGGCTGTGGTGGGCTGTGCTGGGCTGGGCTGGGCTGTGGTGGGTTGTGGTGGACTGTGGTGGGCTGTGGTGGGCTGTGGTGGGCTGTGGTGGGCTGCGGTGGGCTGCGGTGGACTGCGGTGGACTGTGCTGGGATGTGGTGGGCTGTGGTTGGTCAGTGCTGGGCTGAGGTGGGCTGTGGTGGGTCAGCGGCGGGTCCGGTGGGCATGTTGTGGGCTGTGGTGGGCTGTGGTTGGTCAGTGGCGGGTCAGTGGCGGGTCAGTGGCGGGTCAGCGGTGGCAGTGGTGGGCTGTAGTGGGCTGTGGTGGGCTGAGGTGGGCTGTGGTGGGCTGTGGTGGGCTGTGGTTGGTCAGTGCTGGGCTGCGGTGGGCTGTGGTGGGCTGTGGTGGGCTGTGTTGGGTCAGCGGTGGGCTGTGGTGGGCTGTGTTGGGTCAGCGGGGGTCAGCAGTGGGCTGTGGTGGGCTGTGGTTGGTCAGTGCTGGGATGCGGTGGGCTGTGGTGGGCTGTGCTGGGCTGGGCTGTGCTGGGCTGTGCTGGGCTGTGCTGGGCTGTGCTGTGCTGGGCTGTGCTGGGCTGTGCTGGGCTGTGGTGGGCTGCGGTGGGCTGCGGTGGACTGTGCTGGGATGCGGTGGGCTGTGGTGGGCTGTGCTGGGCTGTGCTGGGCTGTGCTGGGCTGTGCTGGGCTGTGGTGGGCTGTGGTTGATCAGTGCTGGGCTGCGGTGGGCTGTGGTGGGTCAGCGGCGGGTCCGGTGGGCTGTGGTGGGCTGTGGTGGGCTGTGGTTGGTCAGTGCTGGGCTGCGGTGGGCTGTGGTGGTCAGTGCTGGGCTGCGGTGGGCTGTGGTGGGCTGTGGTTGGTCAGTGCTGGGCTGCGGTGGGCTGCGGTGGGCTGTGGTGGGCTGTGGTGGGCTGTGGTTGGTCAGTGCTGGGCTGCGGTGGGCTGTGGTGGGCTGTGGTGGGCTGTGGTTGGTCAGCGGTGGGTCAGCGGTGGGCTGTGGTTGGTCAGTGCTGGGCTGTGGTGGGCTGTGGTTGGTCAGTGCTGGGCTGTGGTGGGCTGTGGTTGGTCAGTGCTGGGCTGCGGTGGGCTGTGGTGGGCTGTGGTGGGCTGTGGTTGGTCAGTACTGGGCTGCAGTGGGCTGTGGTGGCCTGTGGTGGGCTGTGTTTGGTCAGTGCTGGGCTGCGGTGGGCTGTGGTGGGCTGTGGTGGGCTGTGGTGGGCTGTGGTGGGCTGTGGTTGGTCAGTGGTGGGCTGTGGTGGGCTGTGGTTGGTCAGTGGTGGGCTGTGGTGGGCTGGAAGGTCACGGGGGTTAGGAGTGCAAATGTGGCAAGGGTTATTAGTGGATGTGCATCGGTTATTGCCCGGCTTGTGAGACATGCGATGCACGCATATCAGTTCCTTCCCCTAGTTCGACGGATAATGTAATGACAACATGGAACAGACTTTTTCTTTTGATAGACTTTTCATTGTGACAATTGTTTTCTTTCTGACTTAGTTATACGATCGGATGGTAGGTTTCACGTACACATCGATCTCTAGGTATTTGGCTTTACAGCTTAATAAAGGTTAATAAAGCTTTAGGTCCCGAATAAAACATCAAAGAAAATCGCTCATAATAATTTAATAAAGCGTACTTCGATCAGCCGTCCGTCTGCCCTGCCGCCGCTGCTCGCCGCACTTACCTCCATCATGTGTTCATACAGCACCACCTTCCTGAGTCCCGGCTGTGCGGCCTCCTCCTTGTCGCTCTGCTCCACATCCTGCAGCATCCGCGAGCAGAGTGCGCGCGCTGCGAGCATCCAGTCTGTCTCTGTGACGAGCGGCAGACCGACGCGGCGCCGCCGCCGGCTGGCCAGCACGGCGCGCGGGTCCCGCTGTACCAGCAGCAGCCGCAGCCGCGGTCGCCAGCGGGCCAGCAGCGGCTTCAGGTCCCCCACGAACGGCCGGATCACGTGCGCCGAGACGGTGCCGGCCGCGCGGCACACTCGCTCCAGGCAGGCGGCCACGGAGACGTTGGCCGGCACGCAGCGGCTGAGGAATACGGTGCGCAGCGCGTGCTGCCGCCAGAGACTGTCGTGCCGCAGCCGAGCGGCGTGCGCCGTCAGGTTACAGCGCAGCGTGTCCTCCAGAAGCTGCAGGCCGGCGGACAGCGCGGACGGCCGCAGGGCCTCGATGCCGCTGTGGACGCCCTCCTCGTCGAGCGGCGCCAGGGGCAGGTGGTGGTGAGACACGTCCGGCAGCAGGTTCAGCAGCTGGGAGACGGCCGCGCCACCGGCACCCTCGTACGAGACGATGAGCACGGCGGCGGGCGGGCGGCGGACCGGGCCGGAGGGACGAGGGGGCGGTCGAGAGGCGGCGGCTGGTGCTGGCACGAGGTGGCTCGTCCGGCGGCGCTGTATAGGCTGCTGACGGTTGTACTCTGCGCAAGGTGGTGTGGGTTAGGCGGAGCGCGCAGCTAACAGGCAGCAGTACCTATACAGACTGTCATGTGTGTTTTGGTCTTGGATACGAAATGTAACTAAGATCAGAGTGGGTTTATCTTCTGTTCTGCAGAGTTCCCTTCTGGGCTATGATGCTCTTACGAGTTACGGTAGTGTTTGACTATCTAAATCGGTGCGGCGTTTTAGCAAGCAGTGATCAGTTAGCCATCGGAAAAGATTGTGTATTGAATATGCGTGCGTTTTGTAGCTAGTAGTATCCACACAGTGGATGATACACGACAATGAACTGGCGTTGTCGACTCGCAGACACAGGGAATTCAGAAAATGGAAACAAAATGCCTAAATTGTGACAGGCCGCACCCGACTCGGCATTGACCGTGGCTCCTGCTATAACCTGGCCCTGCCAGTGCTATGAGGTTATTTCGATAAGCAGCGAAAGGACATAACTCATACAAAGCAGTGTGTTTTGTCAAGAGAGGACTGTGAAATATCTTTCTTGTGTCTTTCAGCAGTTTGTCTAAAACGCCGGTTTCACATTTGTTCGTCTAAGCCTGGCTGCTTACCTTTCATGTTGAATAGCAGTGTGAAGGCGTTGATGGTGATGAGGACCGCCAAAGCCGCGAGGAACACCATCTTATATCGGTTCGTGCAGCGTACGAACATGGCTGACTGCTGCTACGTTGCAACGTGCCTTATGCAGACAGCTGTGTCGCTGATTTGATTCTGCAGCCGCCGTCGCTATCTCTCCTCTTCGTGTGATCCACTGTTTTCATCACGGTGCCATCTTGTTATTTATGAAAAGATGGGAGATACTACGGTGTTAAAACATATAACATGAGTGAGAGTGAAACATAAAACATAGTGATCAATGGCATGGCAGATATGTTTTTGTATGATGTTTTTATGGCAAATATTTTGGGTGTAGGTAACAGGCATCCTTACGCAAGTCGAGCTGCCGTTGTTGGTGATCTTAAGATTGCCTCCGAATACCGAATACCTACGTGTCTTGAGAATGTTGCAACTACGAGAACTCAATTAACTTGTTTAGTTCAGATCTGTCACACATTTACCTACAATAAACATACTTGTCACGTTATTGGTCATTCATCTTCCCTTTAAGCTATCTCCTTCTGTTTCACTTTCCACTCATGTTTATGTGTGCCGTATCTATGGCCTTGTGTGCACCTACCAAATTCAAAATACCTAATAGTTTCAAATAATGTTATTTTGAATATAAAGGCGAGCTATCGATCAAGGGCGCCGCCACCTTCCGGAAGTTGGGGGGACGGAAGCATTCTGAAGTCTATTTTGTCCATGCACGCCCATAGCCGTAATGTTAAAATTCGAAAATATTTTGTTTTGGGGGAGGGCCACGTCCCCTCCCGTCCCCCGCCTCCGACACCCATGGCAGTCTATCAATACAGTTCTCTTCCTGCCGATCGCGTTACACTTTTGTCTACACCTTTCTATCACGGCACGCACCACCGCCAGCCGCAGTACGCACTGTCCAGGCATTCCGCACCAGCCGAGACGAGACCTCGCACCAGCCAGCTGCACCACTGGGCAGGCCAGTAGCGGCCGCTGGTGCCGCTGGCGAACGCTGCCGCCCCAGCGACCGGGGGTGACACTGACCTAAGCCTGGGGCACCTGACCACCGACTGGACGGGCCCCGACGCCGACCGATCCGCCCGACGGCGCCGGGACGCTTCGGGCACCGACGGCACCGACGGCGGTGACGGCGGTGACGGCGGTGACGGCGGTGACGGCGGTGACGGCGCGACACCGACGCGTGCTATGCTGATTAGTACACATTATTAACAGCCATCGAGCGACGCAGCTGAGTTTCCACTGAGCTGCGTGTGAGCTTGTGTGTGTGTATGCGTGCGTGCGTGCGTGCGTGCGTGCGTGCGTGCGTGCGTGTGTGCGTGCGTGCGTGCGTGCGTGCGTGCGTGCGTGCGTGCGTGCGTGCGTGCGTGCGTTTGGCGGCGGCGGCTGTGACTGCGCCTCTGACCGCCACTACAGTCAGTGTTAACTGGCTGTGTACTACAGTCACTACAGTCAGTGTTGCCGGCTGGCTCCGTCGTTACGGTCAAATAATATTGGCATGGCTGCGACTTGCCTCGATCGCATGCGAAACGGTCAAGCGAACATGGATCGGGATAGGCGATTGCTTAATCGTTGTAGCAGGTACATCAATCTTCATTTACTTTTTCCTCGGATGTGCTTACTCTTCTGTAGATCTGTAATATACCAGTAAGGCGCCGTAGTTGGCGATGAACGAGCGAGCGCGACGGAAATGTATGGGGAATTTCAACTCGATCGGGCAATAGTTTTTTAGATACAAAAAGGGTGCGCACGTGCAAAAGGGTGCAAAAGGGTCCCATCGACACACCAACTTTGAACACAATCGGCGCTGCCGTTCCGGAGATATATAATAGGGGTGTGTACGTGCGCACGTGCAAAGCCACCCCACCCCTGACTTGTGGAAAGGCGGCGGCTGAGAGGTCCCTAACCACACACCAAATTTAAACACAATCGGCTCAGCCGTTCCTGAGATACAGCATAGGGGTGTGCACGTACGCACGTGCAGGGGCACCCCACCCCTGACTTGTGGGAAACTGGCGGATGAGAGGCCCCTAACCACACACCAAATTTGCACACAATCGGCTCAGCCGTTGCAGAGTTTTTGCGAGAAAAGACTTTTCAACACCCCTCACGCGGCACGCGCCACGCGCAGTGGTAGTCACCCACATGAGTCGGCACCGGTTTCAAACAGGGTAGGTTAGATGGGGCTGCTCAGCAAAGAAGTCCGCTTGTCAATCGGACGTGCGGTTGCAGAGATATGAGCTTCTCAAAAGCGTCGCCACGGGTCGGGCCGGGCCGGGCCGGTCCGCTCATAATCAGATTTTTCCCATTCACCACGGAAGAACGAGCGAGTGCTTCGCGCTCGCTCATAATCACATAGTCTGTGATCGTACAGACTAGATATTATATCACAACTGTCCCAGTTATAGATCCTGCCTCGAGAATGACTGAAGCCTCATAGTCGTTACGTTTCACGGTGTTCTTATTCCGCTTAAGTAGCGCACACCGCCTCATGCTAAGACATCGTTTGAGAACTCGCCTGTGTGCCCGGCGGCGCGACTTGACGCTTGTCGGTCTCTCTGTGCGTATGCCAGGGCTGCAAGGAGAGGACTGACCCATTCAACGCCACGGTGCCCGCCTGGAGCGCCTTCCGCAGCTCTGACTACGGCTACAGCCGCATCACCTTCCACAACGCCTCCCACGTCCACCTGCAGCAGGTCTCTGACGACAAGGTACGTCACGTCCCCACCTTCCACAACGCCTCCCACGTCCACCTGCAGCAGGTCTCGGACGACAAGGTGCGTCACGTCCCCACCTTCCACAACGCCTCCCACGTCCACCTGCAGCAGGTATCGGACGACAAGGTACGTCACGTCCCCACCTTCCACAACGCCTCCCACGTCCACCTGCAGCAGGTCTCGGACGACAAGGTGCGTCTCATGTGCGTGTTAAGTTTCACATATTTTCACCAGCTGTGGACTGAATTGGAGGAGGAAACATTCCAATTACATGACCCGCGATGTACTGTTTACCCAGTTTCGTAGAGCACACTTAGGGTCACTATACGCGACCGACATACGTGACATGTAAGAAAGTAACCTCCTAAACCAGCTGTGGGTGACGTGTTTGTTCATTTCCAGGACGGTGCCGTGATCGACAGCTTCTGGATTCGCAAACACTCGCACAAGCCTTACGACGAGCTGACACAGACCAGCCGCGGCTACCTGTAGCCACGACGAGCTGACACAGACCAGCCGCGGCTACCTGTAGCCACGACGAACTGACACAGACCAGCCGCGGCTACCTGCAGCCACGACGAGCTGACACAGGCCAGCCGCGGCTACCTGTAGCCACGACGAGCTGACACAGACCAGCCGCGGCTACCTGTAGCCACGCCCCGGCTGCTGGGGTATGGGAATGTGACATGTTTAGCATGGCGTTATATCGGCCGTACAAACGCCATACAATACAGAGCGTAAGCACATTGATAACACTACTTATGCATTTACATTATGCATGTCTTAGTTCTTAGCAGACGCAGACTTTTATCCTATGAACGATCTCGTCACAGAACTTTTACCACCATCGTTATGTATGGGCGTTAGCTAAAATAATTGGCTGCATTAATTAGAAACATGCGAAATGTGGTTTACCCTGTTAGTGTAAATCATGTGTATTCTTTCGCCATTGAATTATCTAATGTTTGTATTTTATTAATATTATGAAGGAATTGTACATATTAATGTAATGCGGAAGCGTAAAAAGTAAATTATCTGTGGATACAGTTGTATTGTTTCCTGTCGCTTAATGATACCGACTTGTTATATAATGAGACTTTTATTAAAAGCAATTAAACATAATTTGAAATTAACATTTACCTAACTTCACTAGTAGACCAAAATAATAGAAAGTTCTGCGTCAGGCGGCTTGCAAATACCAAATGCTATCAATAAAAGCAAACCTTTAGGCAAGTAGGTACCTGCGAGTTACGGTCCAGTTTGTAACCAAACAAATCTATTGAATCCATGAATGATGTGTTTTTAATCAGTTGCTGAACTGCACCATCTAAGTGTGACTCGATGTATCGATTTTTTCCCTGTACGCCTCTAAATCCTTCTGAGCATCAATGTGCACGATGGATGTAAATTGCTCTGTGTATGTGTGTGGTGAATGTTTTGAATGGTTTGTATTCTGAATCATAGGTATGTTAATTGTTAAACCAGCGCATATTCCGATACTGCTGAAGTTGGCACTGGTTTCAGATCTCTCGTCTCGTGGGCTTTATGTTAGAGATTTTCGCGAATGCAAAATGTGTTGTTTTAGAGTGAGTCGGAAAATTTAGCCCAGAGTCCGATGTTCGAACAATTATAGAGTCGAAATAGACAAACGTTTGCCTCAAAAGTGAACAAGACAATCTTGCTCAGGTCCATTGTCCCATAAAACTATGGTTCGCTGTGCGAGAGTACCTATCGGATCGATGCTTTCACGCATTTCAGGCGTATGATTGCGAGTGCCTATCGGATCGATGCTTTCACGCATTTCAGGCGTATGATTGCGAGTGCCTATCGGATCGATGCTTTCACGCATCTCAGGCGTATGATTGCGAGTGCCTATCGGATCGATGCTTTCACGCATCTCAGGCGTATGATTGCGAGTGCCTATCGGATCGATGCTTTCACGCATTTCAGGCGTATGATTGCGAGTGCCTATCGGATCGATGCTTTCACGCATCTCAGGCGTATGATTGCGAGTGCCTATCGGATCGATGCTTTCACGCATCTCAGGCGTATGATTGCGAGTGCCTATCGGATCGATGCTTTCACGCATTTCAGGCGTATGATTGCGAGTGCCTATCGGATCGATGCTTTCACGCATCTCAGGCGTATGATTGCGAGTGCCTATCGGATCGATGCTTTCACGCATTTCAGGCGTGTAATGCCTAGTCATGTATCGCAGGGGGAATAGTGTTCTACTTACTCTTAGAAAATGTATTTTAGAATACGCTATCTTGTACTTTACAATTAAATAATACACTTTTCGAAAATGTAATATAGCCTGACTTTCTCGATTGGAGCCTTTGATCAGACAGACTCGTGGCGTCGATACATGCCTGCTCCGGTTGCAATGTGTGGTGTGATTGTGCGTGTGTTGTTCTGTATGGGACTTCACACATACACTTGAAGTGAAGGAAAGCCAGATGCTAAGGCCACGGAGTTTGCGTTTCTGCTGAGTGCTGAGTGTGCCGAAGTGCCGTCCCTCGTGCCATGGCACCCCGTGGTGTGGCATGCTCGTGGTAGCATGCGCCCTCCGACAGCCTGGTGTGTCCTTAGCCTGCGATGGACGTCTCACCAACATAGCGCCAACACACCGTGAAACATACGGAGTTTGCGCGACGAGACGGCGAGATGGCAGAGATAGCCACTCGTGCCTTGACTAATGCATGCACCAAGAACATCGCATTGACACGGCACTAGTCTCCTCATTGACACGGCACTAGTCTTCTCATTGACATGGCACTAGTCTTCTCATTGACACGGCACTAGTCTCATCATTGACACGGCACTAGTCTTCTCATTGACACGGCACTAGTCTTCTCATTGACACGGCACTAGTCTTCTCATTGACACGGCACTAGTCTTCTCATTGACACGGCACTAGTCTTCTCATTGACATGGCACTAGTCTTCTCATTGACATGGCACTAGTCTTCTCATTGACACGGCACTAGTCTCCTCATTGACACGGCACTAGTCTTCTCATTGACACGGCACTAGTCTTGGGATGCCATATTGACATTGGGATGTGCCTCCAAAACCTTGTCGATATACCTATATATCTGTCGGATCCATTGTAATGATGCATAATTTCTGGACCAATATTTTAGAGATTGTAAATAATTTGTTGTTTATTGTTCACTAACTGACTCGATCGTTTAGTTGTCGCACATTGCTAAGTTTTTTTTAAAAACTATAATTACTGAATGATTTTAGTGTGGAATCCTGTAGATTTCTAGATCTCATGGATTCCTAGATCACTGTTGAATATTTATTACGCGACGGAATCTGTGGGATCCGAGATCCGTGGGTAAATTGTATCGGGGGTTCCATTGGGATCCAAGATACACTGTTGTATTTTGTCATGAAATATTGTTGGATTGTTAGATCTGACATTGTATTTGGTGGCGAGATCTTCCTGGATCTGAGATCCGTTTCTAGGATCCATGCACAATCATGTTACGGATCGCGTTACGTAAGCTTTACTACAACTCACCATTCGGTAAGTCGGCTCTGTTTTCCATCCCGGTCCCGTTGCGTCCTTTCTGCTTTTACCACTTAGTATACCACGCCTTTTTATTTAGCCATAGTCACTTCAGGAGAGACCATACAGATCAGTATATTCTCACAAACAACCTCGCCCTGCGTGTGTTAAGCACAGGTGATTGGTCACCAGACGCAGCACAGGTGATTGGTCACCAGACGCAGCACAGGTGATTGGTCACCAGACGCAGCACAGGTGATTGGTCACCAGACGCAGCACAGGTGATTGGTCACCCGACGCAGCACAGGTGATTGGTCACCAGACGCAGCACAGGTGATTGGTTACCGGACGCAGCACAGGTGATTGGTCACCAGACGCAGCACATGTGATTGGTCACCGGACGCAGCACAGGTGATTGGTTACCGGACGCAGCACAGGTGATTGGTCACCAGACGCAGCACAGGTGATTGGTTACCGGACGCAGCACAGGTGATTGGTCACCAGACGCAGCACAGGTGATTGGTCACCGGACGCAGCACAGGTGATTGGTCACCGGACGCAGCACAGGTGATTGGTTACCCGACGCAGCACAGGTGATTGGTCACCGGACGCAGCACAGGTGATTGGTTACCGGACGCAGCACAGGTGATTGGTCACCAGACGCAGCACAGGTGATTGGTTACCCGACGCAGCGCAGGCCGCCCGTCCTGACCAGACCTGCCGGCGCTGCACAGACGCCGGAGCTGCACTCCACGCCGGCGCTGCAGCCTGCCCTGCCGGCCGTCAGTTTCGGCACACACTGCAGCGCGTAGCCGGCCGGCTGGACGCAGTAAAACCCAGCCGGGCACTCGTCGTCCCGCAGCGGCGTACTGCAGTACAGGTTGGACGTCGGGTCCGCTGTGGTGGCGGCGGTGGTGGCGGCCGTGGTGGCGGCTGTGGTGGCGGCCGTGGGGGCGGCTGTGGGGGCGGCTGTGGGAGCGGCCGTGGGGGCGGCTGAGGTGGCGACGGTGGGGGTGTTGGTTAGATGCACCGGCCGGCCGCTGGGGCGGGCCGGCTTGTAGAGCAGAATCAGCGGCACGATGTTAGTGACGCGGGGCTTCGTCGGCCGCAGCACGGTCACCAGCTTGGTCGGCCTCGGGCGCGGATACAGCGCGCCGAAGAGCTTGCTGAAGATACCGAGGAACCTGCCGCGCCGCTGCTGGCCGGCTGTTGTGCTGACCGCTGGGCCGGCCGCTGTGCTAACCGCCGGGCCGGCCGTTGAGCTGGTGCCAGCAGTATCAGCAGCCGCCGCCGCCGCCGCCGCTGATATCAGCAGCAGCACCACCATCCAGCCGCTGACTCGGACCATGTTCAGTGATGTGACTTCCACGGCAGATGACTGACCTGGTCGAAGGGTCGCTCCGCCTTATATACAGCCCTCTGCCCAGTGTTCTGTACACGCGCACCAAGAAAGTGAGAACTGGTCGGCCGATTGATTGGCAGCTGAGCGGCGGTACGGCACGGTCCGCCGGCGTCGTCCGTAAGTAAGCCGCTACGGTCCGCACGCCCCGAGCCACGCCGCTAAGTAAGCCGCTAAGCCCCCACAGAAAATTGAGATCGCACTTCAATCACTTTCTCTGTCACTTACGCTCGCTTATGCTGAATCTGGAGAAAGCTCCTAAAGAAGCAGTGATGTCTTCAGTTCTTAATTCATACTCATCATAACACTTCTCAGATTCGACCAACTGCGATTCGACCAAGAGCGTCGACCAAGAGCGAAATCTATATGTACCTTTCTGTATATAATATATATATATATATATATATATATATATATATATATATATATATATATATATATATATATATATATTATCAGATTCGACCAACTAAGAGCGTGTAACTATAGGTACCTTTCTGTGTATATATTCTCAGATTCGACCAACTAAGAGCGTGTAACTATAGGTACCTTTCTGTGTATATATTATCAGATTCGACCAACTAAGAGCGTGTAACTATAGGTACCTTTCTGTGCATACCAGCAGGCAGGGGCGTCGCCGGCGGGGGTCGGGGGGGGGGGGGGGGGTCGCGAACCCCCCCCCCCCCACACACACACACACTTTTGAAAAGCGGGGAGGGGGTTGACCCCCGGTTTTCACGTCAGAAACTAAACAACGAGCGGGCGCGAAGTGCCCACGAGATCTTCCGTCAACCAGGGAGACAAATATGCATATGAGCGGCTCGAATGTTGCCATGGTTTGCCACGGTCTGAAAATATGCACCCACGAAACATTCACGGTTTAAAAGTACAGAATGCAAGTTGTGTAATGCTGCGTTCTCGAATGTATGAGCAGGGCGCGCCAACGTAAGTACAACCCTGATTCCCATTTGAAGCTGACAGGTAATGCAATCATTTTCTACTTTGTAAAAAATCAATGGAGTAATGGAACGCGTGCAGTTGGTAAAATAACCTCCATATAAAATAATATTTGTTTCATCTTTGAAGAGGTTGACTCAGGAAATGAAGGCACCCTTACCCGCGTACCGACGGAGGTCCGCGCTAACTTCGAACCGACAGGGGGCGGACCCCCCCCCCCCCTGAGATCTAGAAAGCTACGCAATATAGCGACAAAGTTCACCTCGTAGAGGCTGCAGGAAAAATTGTCATGAATCCGTTTGCACTTGGGGAAACGAATGGCGGATCTGATAAAAAAGCAAATTCAGTTATTTGCTGTGTATTTACATTTCCATTGTTTACATTGACTTATAATGGAGACGTCACGAAATCGACCTGCAGTTAGGTCACTGAAATAACAAATCAGAGATAGCCGAATTGTAGGTACTTATTACCTGATTAAATCCTGTAAGTTTCAAACAGATCGGTCTGTAGCTGTGGCACAACCTCAAACATGTTTGGAGGTAGGGCCACTTGACGTGACCTAGTGACCTGACCTGAAATGACCCGGGTTCAAAAAGTTAACGTTTTTCTATTGTTCCGGGAAAACCTTGGGCCCCGTCAGTTCTCGTGTAAAAGCGTGGCGCAGGAATAGTCGTGGGAAGTAAGAGGACCGGTAGTACAGTGGAATCGATCTTATTTTGAGAAAAATATATTACGCCTATGCATAATTTCTTCGCAGATTTGAGCTTCTGTCTCCGTTAACCTTTTGATGTATATTGTTTTCTCATTTAAGAAAATGAGACTAAAAATGCACTAAAATGTGGGGCATGCATTTTATGCCCGGCACTTGCACCATTGTGTATTGCATGTCCATAACAACAACGCAACACAAACTGCAGCCAATACATTCGGAAAGTAATTCATTCAGACCTTTTTGTTTGAAAACAAGTGGTTTGTGTTTTCTCAGATTGGGAACCGCTTGCTCGGCTCCCGACCCGAGAATGGTGTTTGACTGGTTATTCCTCTTCCTACCTATTGGCATCAAGATTGGAATATGACAAATTATCCCGGTGGGCTGACCTCAGTTCCACTGTGCTTTTTCCTACGACATAACACTGTGGATTAAAGAAATCGAAGTTAACTTGATCTGCTAACGCGCGCCCCGCACGGGTTTCTTATATGTATACGCCTTGCTTGAAGAGTATTTAAGCCATCGGACACGGCTCCTATCGAGAGTAGGGAAAGCGGCGAAAAGACCGCTACATAGCTCGATAAAATTCATGTCGAAAACATACCGGGCGTTATGGCTCAGGTCAATATTAAGGCCACCAGAAGTTATCATAGGTAAAAAACGGCAACTTATTGAAAGCCCCAACCCCAAAAATGTCGAGAATTATGTTAGCAAAGAGCATCAGAAAAAATCAAAGCTCTTGAAAAATACAATCGAAATTGAAATACAATCGTGGGGCCTTTGCCCCGCCAATTTTGCATTTGGCCCCACCAACTTGCCCTTAATTTGAAGGCATGCATTCGAAAGGGAGTCCCCGCTGTGAATCTATTAAGTTGGGGAAGGGAGATTTTTCATTTGTGAAACCACCATTTTGCCCCACCAACTTTTTAGAAAAACTTTCACTGGTGAACTTCGGTCCTGCATTTTTTGATCAGATCACTAGTTAACCCTCGCCAGTGCAGGGAGGGGGGTTGATTCCACCCCCTCGGTTTTTCGGGAATAACTCTCGTAAATATCAATATATTGCAATGAAACTTTCAGTACCTTACTTGTGAACAATTTGACACATGTCCTGAAGATAAAAATTCAGGTGTAGGTCACATGACCCGTGACCTTTGACCTGTTTTTCAAGGTTATGTCAGGCGCAACTGGCGTCCCGTAGTATTATTGATCCTTGTAACTTGTGCAGTTTCATAGTGTTTGTTGTTCAGGAGCATATGCTCATGTGTTTACAGGTGACAGTTGTGGTTTCCACTGATATTGTGACCTCGATTGACCTTTTCAAAGGTCAACTGAGGTCACTGACCTCCGATGACCTCATATTACTTTTTTGGCTTCTGGCGGTTTCTAGGACATTTTGTGACGCTGATTTCAAATATGGGATCCATTTTACATAATTATATGTTCCACTGTGGTCATGCGCCCCCACAGGTCAACCGAGGTCACTGCCCTCAAATGACCTGACATGACCTTTTTGGAATTTGGCAGTTTCTAGGACATTTTGTGACGCTGATTTCAAATTTGGCACCCATTTAACATAATTTTATGCTCATTCGCGATTCTAGCTCGATTAAATTCAATTTATACGCATTGAATTTGGAAATTTTGAGCCATTGACATGACCTCAGAAGTCACCTAATGACCTAGGACCTTAAAATCGGGTATCAATGGCTTCCTCTCGTGATAACCAACACGCTCGTTTTTTAATCGAAGCTCTAGCCCAATTAGGGGCGAAACGCTAGGGGGTCGTACCCCCCCCCCCCTGCACGGTCACGCACTGATCGGACGCTGCACGGGCGAGGGTTAAAGGAATAGTTCACCTTCAACATTAGTTTTAAACTGAGATAGCAGTTTTGTAGCCCGTGTTGGGAAACCCCTATCTGCAAGTTGTCTTGACTGAAAAGACTCCAGCCGAATATATTTATTTTTTTGGCGAAGGAATGCGGTGCTGGCGAAATAATGTTGTACTGGTTCTAGCCCGGGCAGAGGCTATACCATCAGCCAATCAGCTTGCAGCTAGTGCTAGCAAGCGAACCGCCGGCCGCCGGTTGACACATCTCCAATGCGAGTCTATCCTTACGCGACTACTTTCGAATCTGATTGGCTGAACCATTTTTTTACATTCGCGTGACGTCAGGACTCTGACTCAGAGAGTATGCATATATTTTTGATAAACAATACAAATTTACGGCCTTCTGTCCTGAATCGGTGCGATATAAGGCCATTTTTGACAATATAAAAATAAATTGTATTAAATATAATCAAATCGTGTTTGGTAAAAAAAAATCCAAGGTGAACTATTTCCTTTAAAGTATCAGAGATCTCAAGTAGTCACACTGGACATTTTTTGTCTACAGGTGTTTGGTTAATTACTTTGTATATAATAAGGATAGACCAAGGATTTGAACGTTATCGTATTTGTCTGTCCAGACGCGTCTATATCCAGCGTGACCGGGTTAAATGCCAAACGGACTCCTGCTCATGGGTCATGTGATGATACAGGCAGGACGTTAAATATTTGGGCAACTCGATCTAATCGTTTTTACGAATGCAAGCTTGTTTAAATCATTTTGTAATGCACAAGTAAGCGAAAGGGATGAGTTTTTCATAAATAATTTGGTCATAGGTACTTTTTAAATTCGTACCCAAACAGCCAACTTTTCCACCTTTCCACCTTTTCCACCTTTAGATACGTACGCGATACGATACGCTGACGAAGGATACGTTGGCCAATGAGGATACGTTGCTTCGCCCAAAACAAAATCCAATCATACTGCTTGTGTGCCTAGAGATGGCAAATGTTAAAGAAAATATATAGGGTAGTCATAACACCAACACAATATTCCTTACATAACGATGGGTACCTACCTACTGCCAGGCTGACATGCGCGGCGAAAAAAGGTGGATTTGTGGCCATGCTGCCCCCCTCCCCCACACACACACACTTGAAAATCCGTGGCGACGCCCTTGGGGGCCGTCCATTAATTACGTTACGCAAGAGGGGTGGGGGAGTCAGCCGAAGCGTGACGAAATGTGATATTGGGGAGGGGGGTTGGTGCTACCGTAACGTTACGCTTTAGTAGAAACTCGGAACAACCGGCCATATAGATTGATTATCTTTTAGCATGGCAGCATAAGCTGTTGTACGAAATTTGCTATAGAAATCCATAATCAATATTATAAAAATATTGTTCTAGTGATATCAAACGGACGGCTTTGCCTATATACATATATTTTGAGGTACGGAAGTGGGAAGATGTTTCACTTCTCGATGCAAGAATCATCGGTAAAAAACGTACGTAAACATCTAACGGCATATTAGTGCCGTTGGCTTTGGCATTAATAATGCATTGACAACAAATGATACGTCCGTGGGCAGCTAACCGGAGTCAGTGACACATCCGTCAGCAGGACCGGAGTCAGTGACGCATCGGTCAGCAGGACCGGTGTCAGTGACACATCGGTCAGCAGGACCGGTGTCAGTGACACAGCGGTCAGCAGGACCGGAGTCAGTGACACATCAGTCAGCAGGACCGGAGTCAGCATCACATCGGTCAGCAGGACCGGTGTCAGTGACACATCCGTCAGCAGGACCGGAGTCAGTGACACATCGGTCAGCAGGACCGGTGTCAGTGACGCATCGGTCAGCAGGACCGGAGTCAGTGACACATCGGTCAGCAGGACCGGAGTCAGTGACACATCGGTCAGCAGGACCGGAGTCAGCGACACATCGGTCAGCAGGACCGGAGTCAGTGACACATCGGTCAGCAGGACCGGTGTCAGTGACACATCGGTCAGCAGGACCGGAGTCAGTGACACATCGGTCAGCAGGACCGGTGTCAGTGACACATCGGTCAGCAGGACCGGAGTCAGCGACACATCGGTCAGCAGGACCGGTGTCAGTGACACATCGGTCAGCAGGACCGGTGTCAGTGACACATCGGTCAGCAGGACCGGAGTCAGCGACACATCGGTCAGCAGGACCGGTGTCAGTGACACATCGGTCAGCAGGACTGGTGTCAGTGACACATCGGTCAGCAGGACCGGAGTCAGTGACACATCGGTCAGCAGGACCGGAGTCAGTGACGCATCGGTCAGCAGGACCGGAGTCAGTGATACATCGGTCAGCAGGACCGGTGTCGTTACATCCGTAGGCAGTAGTCAGTAGTCCGTGTCCGTTGTTTCGGTGTCCGTTCCGTAGTCCGTGTTGCTGTTTTGTCGCCTTGCGATATGCTCCGAGGGCCCTCAGACCTGCCCTGGGACCCCTCTGTGCTGACTAGGGGCCCATTCGGCATGTTCAGGGGCCGTTCTGACCCACCTAGCGGCCCTTGCGGTCTGGTCAGTGGCCCTTCTGACCTGCACAGTGGCCCTTTGAACTTCCCAGGGGCCCTCTAGAGGGCCCCTGCAGGTTGGAGGGCCCTTGGACAGACCCCAGCTGGGGTCTGTCCAAGGGCCCTCTAACCTGCTCAAGGGCTCTTATGACCTGGCAAGGGACTGTGCTGGCTGCTTTGTCGCCCTGGCGACATGCTCAGGGGCCTCTCGACCTGCCCAGGGGCCCCTCTGTGCTGGCTAGGGGTCATTCGACGTGTTCAGGGGACCCTCTGATCCGCTCAGGGGCCGTTTCGGTCTGGCCAGGGCCCATCTGACATGCACAGGGCTCTTTTGAACGTCCAAGGGGCCCTCTGGTCTTTCAGAGAGGGTACTGGTGGCCCTGAAGGGCCTATGAAGTGCTCTAAACTCTCTAAAGACCACGTTTCGCGTGATACCGCGCTTCGGGCGGTCTCATCGCCCCTTTTCGGCTCGCTGCTCGCGCCGAAAAGGGCCCTCCTGGCCTCCTGGGGGGGGGGGGGGGGGGGGGGGCGCACCCGCCCCCTGGCTACGTGCCTGAACATGACCCCTGAAGGTCGCTCCATGACCTCAAGGTCACGTGACGTGAGGTTGATTTTCCAAATGACCTGGCTTAATTGTGCAATATATGATTTGTTGAAAATTACCTTTTTATTTGGCAAATTTGGAGAAAAATAAATATCTAGAAGACACCTTTAGCTATTTGTATAGCATTCTCGGTCAGGCAATAAGGATAAGAAACTGTGATGTCTTGACTCTTGAGGATCCACAGATGCCTCTATCGGCGAAATATTGAATTATTACATCACGTGATCTTGATCGCTGAGTTGCATAGGTTGTGACGTGATTCGAAGGGCCTGCACCCTCCTATTCCACCTAAGCAAATCGCGAATTTTAACTGCGAACATTACGAAATCACGTGACCTGATTTTAGGTCATATGTCAAAATTGCATTTTTTTATTCGAATTAAAAAGATTACATAACATTATTTGTGGTCAATGGAGATATCAATGGAGATATCAATGGAGATATCAATGGAGATAACAATGGAGATATCAATGGAGATATCAATGGAGATATCAATGGAGATATCAATGGAGATATCAATGGAGATATCAATGGAGATATCAATGGAGATATCAATGGAGATATCAATGGAGATATCAATGGAGATATCAATGGAGATATCAATGGAGATATCAATGGAGATATCGCACGCTGAAAATTAGAGCTTTGTGCGACATCCAAAAGATGCCTGAGGCTATAACTCGAAAACCATTGCACGGACGGAGCTAAAAATTTCACAGCATGAATCTACGGCCCAGATAGCCCGGCGACACGTATAGTTTCATCGAAATATGATAAATAGGGTGTTATGGCTTGCTCGATCTGACGTGGACTGCACCGAGTGACCTAAGTTAAGACGTGCTGGTAACCATGATTTTTCCCAATACCAAACTTAAATAAAATATTTCGAGGAAAAATATATCTCTAATTTTTTTACCATCGAAGGCTCGAAGTCGATTCTGTCTGAGAACTTCTGGACTGAGAACAAAAATCCGAATTTAAATGGCCACATTATAAAATCACGTGGTTTTACCCGAAATCATGTGTTGAAATTCCTTTTTTTCTTCAAACAAATGATTATATCATATTTATATATGCTTCATGATGACTGATGATATAGGTATAAGCTTGTGTGACTCACATGATTGAAATGGGAGATATTATATTGCCCGCTGAAAATTATAGTTTTGCACGACATTGCAATGTTTCCCGAGGTTGTAACTCAAAAACTATTTGCATGACGATGCTGAAAATTGCACAGCGTGAATCTACGGGGCAGATATCTCCAAGACATAGTTGTATCGAAATATGAGACAAGGGGTGTTATTTCGAGATTGTTTTGGTCTATCTGTCATGGAATGCCCCAACTAGCGAAGCCAATACTTCGCTTCCACTCAGCGGAGACTTGATGTGTTTTGCTCCAGCGTTCTAGAATGCCAGTTTTCGCCATCGAAGGCTTTTTGACCTATATTGCTCAAGTTACATGTTAACTCACATGTTTACCTATTTTGTTAAATGTTGTTAAATGCTGTTAAATGCATGCTGTAAGCGTTAGCGTAACGTAATTCAGGGATGGAAGTTCGCCTCAGCGCGACAAATTGTGACAGGGGAGGGAGGAGGTCGAAAATCGCCAAAAAAATACGTAACGTAATGCATGGACGGATGGCACAGTACGGGGGAAGTTTACATTTTTTTCTTTCTTATTATAGTGAGTGCACTTCTCAAAGGCAATTACATGCTGCGAGAAACAGATCACTGTACAGTGCAGTGCAGATGTTCTGTCTCCATTTCCTCGGCACCTCCAGCTGGCGTCTGTCGATGCTGCACGCAGTGGAATCCAACACAATTATTATAGCCCTCGCCCCCGATATCGGGGTGAGGGCATAAATCGCTTCATTGGATTCCACTGCGTGCAGCACCGACAGACGCGCTGGTTATGCCGAGGAAGTGAACAGAACTTTTGCACTGCACTGCACACCGTACAGTGTAGTACATAAAGTGTGCGTGGTCCAAATAATTATTTTAAGGTAGGTGTATCTCATTATTCCTATATCTCGATGTAAGGAGGCAGTGGCATGCACCACTATTTGCTAGATATCCGAGCATTTTCACGTGTTATACAACGATGTGACATCACATGCTATATTGCTGCCGTTCTATACAACCAACAAGATTGTGGACGCGTGCCATGATTGCTATACCGATTTGACATACATCCTCATCACGAATGAACATCAACATCGTGGCTTTCTTCGAAACGTCATTGCAAACTGAAAATAACCCGGGCGTCGGCAGCGATCAGAGCGGTCAGAGTTTGACATAGCCCTGCTCAGTCTTGGTCAGCTCGTGGTACGGAGCGTGTACAGTCTTCTTCAGCCAGACCGAGTCGATGACTGCACCACCCTGCACAAACATAAACATTGTCACACGAGGCGAATCGAGATCAGGAAGTCATTGTCACACGAAGCGAATCGAGTGCAGGAAGTCATTGTCACACGAGGTGAGTAGAGAACAGGAAGTCATTGTCACACGAGGTGAGTAGAAAACAGGAAGTCATTGTCACACGAGGTGAGTAGAGAGCAGGAAGTCATTGTCACACGAGGCGAATCGAGAGCAGGAAGTCATTGTCACACGAAGCGAATCGAGTGCAGGAAGTCATTGTCACACGAGGTGAGTAGAGAACAGGAAGTCATTGTCACACGAGGTGAGTAGAAAACAGGAAGTCATTGTCACACGAGGTGAGTAGAGAGCAGGAAGTCATTGACACACGAGACGAATCGAGAACAGGAAGTCATTGTCACATCAGGCGAATCGAGAGCAGGAAGTCATTGTCACATGAGGCGAATCGAGAGCAGGAAGTCATTGTCACATGAGGAGTAGAGAACAGGAAGTCATTGTCACATCGGGCGAATCGAGAGCAGGAAGTCATTGTCACACGAGGCGAGTAGAGAGCAGGAAGTCATTGTCACATGAGGCGAATCGAGAGCAGGAAGTCATTGTCACACGAGGTGAATAGAGAACAGGAAGTCATTGTCACATCAGGCGAATCGAGAGCAGGAAGTCATTGTCACATGAGGTGAATCGAGAACAGGAAGTCATTGTCACATCAGGCGAATCGAGAGCAGGAAGTCATTGTCACATGAGGTGAATCGAGAGCAGGAAGTCATTGTCACACGCGGTGAGTAGAGAGCAGGAAGTCATTGGCCCACGAGGTGAGGAGAGAACAGGAAGTCATTGTCACACGAGGTGAATCGAGAACAGGAAGTCATTGTCACATGAGACGAATCGAGAGCAGGAAGTCATTGTCACACGAGGTGAGTAGAGATCAGGAGGTCATTGTCACACGAGGTGAGTAGATGACAGGAAGTCAAAGGCCGTTAGACGGTAACAACTTTGGACATAACAAATACAGTTCGTTACAGAACACTTTTGTTTCTAAATTACCCGCAATACCGGAAGGTGGCCTCACCTGGTCCTCTGACACCTGCTCCATGCTGAGGTGGGTGCTGTTGTGGAAGGTGACCTCACCTGGTCCTCTGACACCTGCTGCATGCTGAGGTGGGTGCTGTTGTGGAAGTTGACCTCACCTGGTCCTCTGACACCTGCTGCATGCTGAGGTGGGTGCTGTTGTGGAAGATGACCTCACCTGGTCCTCTGACACCTGCTCCATGCTGAGGTGGGTGCTGTTGTGGAAGATGACCTCACCTGGTCCTCTGACACCTGCTCCATGCTGAGGTGGGTGCTGTTGTGGAAGATGACCTCACCTGGTCCTCTGACACCTGCTCCATGCTGAGGTGGGTGCTGTTGTGGAAGGTGGCCTCACCTGGTCCTCTGACACCTGCTCCATGCTGAGGTGGGTGCTGTTGTGGAAGATGACCTCACCTGGTCCTCTGACACCTGCTCCATGCTGAGGTGGGTGCTGTTGTGGAAGGTGACCTCACCTGGTCCTCTGACACCTGCTGCATGCTGAGGTGGGTGCTGTTGTGGAAGATGACCTCACCTGGTCCTCTGACACCTGTTCCATGCTGAGGTGGGTGCTGTTGTGGAAGGTGACCTCACCTGGTCCTCTGACACCTGCTGCATGCTGAGGTGGGTGCTGTTGTGGAAGATGACCTCACCTGGTCCTCTGACACCTGCTCCATGCTGAGGTGGGTGCTGTTGTGGAAGGTGACCTCACCTGGTCCTCTGACACCTGCTCCATGCTGAGGTGGGTGCTGTTGTGGAAGATGACCTCACCTGGTCCTCTGACACCTGCTCCATGCTGAGGTGGGTGCTGTTGTGGAAGGTGGCCTCACCTGGTCCTCTGACACCTGCTCCATGCTGAGGTGGGTGCTGTTGTGGAAGGTGACCTCACCTGGTCCTCTGACACCTGCTCCATGCTGAGGTGGGTGCTGTTGTGGAAGATGACCTCACCTGGTCCTCTGACACCTGCTCCATGCTGAGGTGGGTGCTGTTGTGGAAGTTGACCTCACCTGGTCCTCTGACACCTGCTCGATGCTGAGGTGGGTGCTGTTGTGGAAGGTGACCTCACCTGGTCCTCTGACACCTGCTCCATGCTGAGGTGGGTGCTGTTGTGGAAGATGACCTCACCTGGTCCTCTGACACCTGCTCCATGCTGAGGTGGGTGCTGTTGTGGAAGATGACCTCACCTGGTCCTCTGACACCTGCTCCATGCTGAGGTGGGTGCTGTTGTGGAAGATGACCTCACCTGGTCCTCTGACACCTGCTGCATGCTGAGGTGGGTGCTGTTGTGGAAGATGACCCCACCTGGTCCTCTGACACCTGCTGCATGCTGAGGTGGGTGCTGTTGTGGAAGGTGACCTCACCTGGTCCTCTGACACCTGCTGCATGCTGAGGTGGGTGCTGTTGTGGAAGTTGACCTCACCTGGTCCTCTGAAACCTGCTCCATGCTGAGGTGGGTGCTGTTGTGGAAGGTGACCTCACCTGGTCCTCTGAAACCTGCTCCATGCTGAGGTGGGTGCTGTTGTGGAAGGTGACCTCACCTGGTCCTCTGACACCTGCTCCATGCTGAGGTGGGTGCTGTTGTGGAAGGTGACCTCACCTGGTCCTCTGACACCTGCTGCATGCTGAGGTGGGTGCTGTTGTGGAAGGTGACCTCACCTGGTCCTCTGACACCTGCTGCATGCTGAGGTGGGTGCTGTTGTGGAAGATGACCTCACCTGGTCCTCTGACACCTGCTGCATGCTGAGGTGGGTGCTGTTGTGGAAGGTGACCTCACCTGGTCCTCTGACACCTGCTGCATGCTGAGGTGGGTGCTGTTGTGGAAGTTGACCTCACCTGGTCCTCTGAAACCTGCTCCATGCTGAGGTGGGTGCTGTTGTGGAAGGTGACCTCACCTGGTCCTCTGACACCTGCTCCATGCTGAGGTGGGTGCTGTTGTGGAAGGTGACCTCACCTGGTCCTCTGACACCTGCTCCATGCTGAGGTGGGTGCTGTTGTGGAAGGTGACCTCACCTGGTCCTCTGACACCTGCTCCATGCTGAGGTGGGTGCTGTTGTGGAAGGTGACCTCACCTGGTCCTCTGACACCTGCTCCATGCTGAGGTGGGTGCTGTTGTGGAAGATGACCTCACCTGGTCCTCTGACACCTGCTCCATGCTGAGGTGGGTGCTGTTGTGGAAGGTGACCTCACCTGGTCCTCTGACACCTGCTGCATGCTGAGGTGGGTGCTGTTGTGGAAGATGACCTCACCTGGTCCTCTGACACCTGCTCCATGCTGAGGTGGGTGCTGTTGTGGAAGATGACCTCACCTGGTCCTCTGACATCTGCTCCATGCTGAGGTGGGTGCTGTTGTGGAAGGTGACCTCACCTGGTCCTCTGACACCTGCTGCATGCTGAGGTGGGTGCTGTTGTGGAAGGTGACCTCACCTGGTCCTCTGACACCTGCTGCATGCTGAGGTGGGTGCTGTTGTGGAAGGTGACCTCACCTGGTCCTCTGACACCTGCTCCATGCTGAGGTGGGTGCTGTTGTGGAAGATGACCTCACCTGGTCCTCTGACACCTGCTGCATGCTGAGGTGGGTGCTGTTGTGGAAGATGACCTCACCTGGTCCTCTGACACCTGCTCCATGCTGAGGTGGGTGCTGTTGTGGAAGATGACCTCACCTGGTCCTCTGACACCTGCTCCATGCTGAGGTGGGTGCTGTTGCGGAAGATGACCTCACCTGGTCCTCTGACACCTGCTCCATGCTGAGGTGGGTGCTGTTGTGGAAGGTGACCTCACCTGGTTCTCTGACACCTGCTGCATGCTGAGGTGGGTGCTGTTGTGGAAGATGACCTCACCTGGTCCTCTGACACCTGCTCCATGCTGAGGTGGGTGCTGTTGTGGAAGGTGGCCTCACCTGGTCCTCTGACACCTGCTGCATGCTGAGGTGGGTGCTGTTGTGGAAGGTGACCTCACCTGGTCCTCTGACACCTGCTCCATGCTGAGGTGGGTGCTGTTGTGGAAGGTGACCTCACCTGGTCCTCTGACACCTGCTGCATGCTGAGGTGGGTGCTGTTGTGGAAGATGACCTCACCTGGTCCTCTGACACCTGCTGCATGCTGAGGTGGGTGCTGTTGTGGAAGGTGACCTCACCTGGTCCTCTGACACCTGCTGCATGCTGAGGTGGGTGCTGTTGTGGAAGATGACCTCACCTGGTCCTCTGACACCTGCTGCATGCTGAGGTGGGTGCTGTTGTGGAAGGTGACCTCACCTGGTCCTCTGACACCTGCTGCATGCTGAGGTGGGTGCTGTTGTGGAAGTTGACCTCACCTGGTCCTCTGACACCTGCTCCATGCTGAGGTGGGTGCTGTTGTGGAAGGTGACCTCACCTGGTCCTCTGACACCTGCTGCATGCTGAGGTGGGTGCTGTTGTGGAAGATGACCTCACCTGGTCCTCTGACACCTGCTCCATGCTGAGGTGGGTGCTGTTGTGGAAGGTGGCCTCACCTGGTCCTCTGACACCTGCTGCATGCTGAGGTGGGTGCTGTTGTGGAAGGTGACCTCACCTGGTCCTCTGACACCTGCTCCATGCTGAGGTGGGTGCTGTTGTGGAAGGTGACCTCACCTGGTCCTCTGACACCTGCTGCATGCTGAGGTGGGTGCTGTTGTGGAAGATGACCTCACCTGGTCCTCTGACACCTGCTGCATGCTGAGGTGGGTGCTGTTGTGGAAGGTGACCTCACCTGGTCCTCTGACACCTGCTGCATGCTGAGGTGGGTGCTGTTGTGGAAGATGACCTCACCTGGTCCTCTGACACCTGCTGCATGCTGAGGTGGGTGCTGTTGTGGAAGGTGACCTCACCTGGTCCTCTGACACCTGCTGCATGCTGAGGTGGGTGCTGTTGTGGAAGTTGACCTCACCTGGTCCTCTGACACCTGCTCCATGCTGAGGTGGGTGCTGTTGTGGAAGTTGACCTCACCTGTTCCTCTGACACCTGCTCCATGCTGAGGTGGGTGCTGTTGTGGAAGGTGACCTCACCTGGTCCTCTGACACCTGCTGCATGCTGAGGTGGGTGCTGTTGTGGAAGATGACCTCACCTGGTCCTCTGACACCTGCTCCGTGCTGAGGTGGGTGCTGTTGTGGAAGGTGACCTCACCTGGTCCTCTGACACCTGCTCCATGCTGAGGTGGGTGCTGTTGTGGAAGATGACCTCACCTGGTCCTCTGACACCTGCTGCATGCTGAGGTGGTTGGTGTTGTGGAAGTTGACCTCACCTGGTCCTCTGACACCTGCTCCATGCTGAGGTGGGTGCTGTTGTGGAAGTTGACCTCACCTGGTCCTCTGACACCTGCTCCATGCTGAGGTGGGTGCTGTTGTGGAAGGTGAGGTGGGTGAAGCCATACTCGATCGAGCGGTACGCTGAGAAGTCCCTCGGCGTCTCCGTCGGATAGGTGGCATGTTTTTCGGCACCCTATGATCATGACAAATTGACCCGATATTGAATTCAGCGTCAGTGTGGCGATTTTTCAATACTATGACGGAAGTGTCCGTTCGCTGTTTGAAGAGGTCTCAAGAAAGAGATACTCGCAAGAGAGAAGATACGTAGTCTCGCTATATCACATAGATATAGTCATTGGAACACACGAAACAAAGCAAGCAACGTAAGTTTACATCGTGGAATATTTTAGGAGCAAGTAGCTGCGTGAGTTAGCGAAGGGCTATTTTGACAGATCGTGGTTGCCTATGCTTGACCAGGGTATCGGGCCAGCTTCTACGGACCAGCTGCGAGGACAGGGCTGGCAGAGGACCTGAGTCATATTGGTACGTACCGCCGAGGACAGGGCTGGCAGAGGACCTGCAGAGTCACAGTGGTACGTACCGCCGAGGACAGGGCTGGCAGAGGACCTGAGTCACATTGGTACGTACCGCCGAGGACAGGGCTGGCAGAGGACCTGAGTCATATTGGTACGGTACCGCCGAGGACAGGGCTGGCAGAGGACCTGTAGAGTCACAGTGGTACGTACCGCCAAGGACAGGGCTGGCAGAGGACCTGCAGAGTCACATTGGTACGTACCGCCGAGGACAGGGCTGGCAGAGGACCTGTAGAGTCACAGTGGTACGTACCGCCGAGGACAGGGCTGACAGAGGACCTGCAGAGTCACAGTGGTACGTACCGCCGAGGACAGGGCTGGCAGAGGACCTGCAGAGTCACAGTGGTACGGTACCGCCGAGGACAGGGCTGGCAGAGGACCTGCAGAGTCACAGTGGTACGTACCGCCAAGGGCAGGGCTGGCAGAGGACCTGCAAAGTCACAGTGGTACACACCGCCAAGGGCAGGGCTGGCAGAGGACCTGAGTCATATTGGTACGGTACCGCCAAGGACAGGGCTGGCAGAGGACCTGAGTCATATTGGTACGGTACCGCCAAGGGCAGGGCTGGCAGAGGACCTGAGTCATATTGGTACGGTACCGCCAAGGACAGGGCTGGCAGAGGACCTGAGTCACATTGGTACGTACCGCCGAGGATAGGGCTGGCAGAGGACCTGAGTCATATTGGTACGTACCGCCGAGGACAGGGCTGACAGAGGACCTGCAGAGTCACAGTGGTACGGTACCGCCGAGGACAGGGCTGGCAGAGGACCTGCAGAGTCACAGTGGTACGTACCGCCGAGGACAGGGCTGGCAGAGGACCTGTAGAGTCACATTGGTACGGTACCGCCGAGGACAGGGCTGGCAGAGAACCTGCAAAGTCATATTGGTACATACCGCCGAGGACATGGCTGGCAGAGGACCTGAGTCATATTGGTGCGTACCGCCGAGGACAGGGCTGACAGAGGACCTGCAGAGTCACAGTGGTACATACCGCCGAGGACAGGGCTGACAGAGGACCTGTAGAGTCACAGTGGTACGTACCGCCGAGGACAGGGCTGACAGAGGACCTGTAGAGTCACAGTGGTACGGTACCGCCGAGGACAGGGCTGGCAGAGGACCTGCATAGTCACAGTGGTTCGTACCGCCAAGGACAGGGCTGGCAGAGGACCTGCAAAGTCACAGTGGTACGTACCGCCGAGGACAGGGCTGGCAGAGGACCTGCAGAGTCACAGTGGTACGTACCGCAGAGGACCTGAGTCATATTGGTGCGTACCGCCGAGGACAGGGCTGACAGAGGACCTGTAGAGTCACAGTGGTACGTACCGCCGAGGACAGGGCTGACAGAGGACCTGAGTCATATTGGTACGTACCGCCGAGGACAGGGCTGGCAGAGGACCTGCATAGTCACAGTGGTACGTACCGCCGAGGATAGGGCTGGCAGAGGACCTGAGTCATATTGGTGCGTACCGCCGAGGACAGGGCTGACAGAGGACCTGCATAGTCACAGTGGTACATACCGCCGAGGACAGGGCTGGCAGAGGACCTGTAGAGTCATATTGGTACGTACCGCCGAGGACAGGGCTGGCAGAGGACCTGTAGAGTCATATTGGTACGTACCGCCGAGGACAGGGCTGGCAGAGGACCTGCATAGTCACAGTGGTACGTACCGCCGAGGATAGGGCTGGCAGAGGACCTGAGTCATATTGGTGCGTACCGCCGAGGACAGGGCTGACAGAGGACCTGTAGAGTCACAGTGGTACGTACCGCCGAGGACAGGGCTGGCAGAGGACCTGAGTCATATTGGTACGTACCGCCGGGGACAGGGCTGGCAGAGGACCTGATGCATATTGGTACGGTACCGCCGAGGACAGGGCTGGCAGAGGACCTGCATAGTCACAGTGGTACGTACCGCCGAGGACAGGGCTGGCAGAGGACCTGAGTCATATTGGTACGTACCGCCGAGGACAGGGCTGGCAGAGGACCTGCATAGTCACAGTGGTACATACCGCCGAGGACAGGGCTGGCAGAGGGCCTGAGTCATATTGGTACATACCGCCGAGGACAGGGCTGACAGAGGACCTGCAGAGTCACAGTGGTACATACCGCCGAGGACAGGGCTGGCAGAGGACCTGCAGAGTCACAGTGGTACGGTACCGCCGAGGACAGGGCTGGCAGAGGACCTGAGTCATATTGGTACGTACCGCCGAGGACAGGGCTGGCAGAGGACTTGCAGAGTCACAGTGGTGCGTACCGCCGAGGACAGGGCTGGCAGAGGACCTGAGTCATATTGGTACGTACCGCCGAGGACAGGACTGGCAGAGGACCTGCAGAGTCATATTGGTACGTACCGCCGAGGACAGGGCTGGCAGAGGACCTGCAGAGTCATATTGGTACGTACCGCCGAGGACAGGGCTGGCAGAGGACCTGCAGAGTCATATTGATACATACCGCCGAGGACAGGGCTGGCAGAGGACCTGCAGAGTCATATTGGTACGTACCGCCGAGGGCAGGGCTGGCAGAGGACCTGCAGAGTCATATTGGTACATACCGCCGAGGACAGGGCTGGCAGAGGACCTGCAGAGTCATATTGGTACGTACCGCCGAGGACAGGGCTGACAGAGGACCTGTAGAGTCACAGTGGTACGTACCGCCGAGGACAGGGCTGGCAGAGGACCTGCAGAGTCACAGTGGTACGGTACCGCCGAGGACAGGGCTGGCAGAGGACCTGAGTCATATTGGTACGTACCGCCGAGGACAGGGCTGGCAGAGGACCTGCAGAGCACAGTGGTACGTACCGCCGAGGACAGGGCTGGTAGAGGACCTGCAGAGTCACAGTGGTGCGTACCGCCGAGGACAGGGCTGGCAGAGGACCTGAGTCATATTGGTACGTACCGCCGAGGACAGGGCTGGCAGAGGAACTGAGTCATATTGGTACGTACCGCCGAGGACAGGGCTGGCAGAGGACCTGCATAGTCACAGTGGTGCGTACCGCCGAGGACAGGGCTGGCAGAGGACCTGCAGAGTCACAGTGGTGCGTACCGCCGAGGACAGGGCTGGCAGAGGACCTGAGTCATATTGGTACGTACCGCCGAGGACATGGCTGACAGAGGACCTGCAGAGTCACAGTGGTACATACCGCCGAGGACAGGGCTGGCAGAGGACCTGCAGAGTCACAGTGGTACGGTACCGCCGAGGACAGGGCTGGCAGAGGACCTGAGTCATATTGGTACGTACCGCCGAGGACAGGGCTGGCAGAGGACCTGCAGAGTCACAGTGGTGCGTACCGCCGAGGACAGGGCTGGCAGAGGACCTGCAGAGTCGCAGTGGTGCGTACCGCCGAGGACAGGGCTGGCAGAGGACCTGAGTCATATTGGTACGTACCGCCGAGGACAGGACTGGCAGAGGACCTGCAGAGTCACAGTGGTACGTACCGCCGAGGACAGGACTGGCAGAGGACCTGCAGAGTCACAGTGGTACGGTACCGCCGAGGACAGGGCTGGCAGAGGACCTGAGTCATATTGGTACGTACCGCCGAGGACAGGGCTGGCAGAGGACCTGCAGAGTCACAGTGGTACGTACCGCCGAGGACAGGGCTGGCAGAGGACCTGCAGAGTCACAGTGGTGCGTACCGCCGAGGACAGGGCTGGCAGAGGACCTGCAGAGTCACAGTGGTGCGTACCGCCGAGGACAGGGCTGGCAGAGGACCTGCAGAGTCACAGTGGTACGTACCGCCGAGGACAGGGCTGGCAGAGGACCTGCAGAGTCACAGTGGTACGTACCGCCAAGGACAGGGCTGGCAGAGGACCTGAGTCATATTGGTACGGTACCGCCGAGGACAGGGCTGGCAGAGGACCTGCATAGTCACAGTGGTACGTACCGCCGAGGACAGGGCTGGCAGAGGACCTGCAGAGTCACAGTGGTGCGTACCGCCGAGGACAGGGCTGGCAGAGGACCTGTAGAGTCACAGTGGTACGTACCGTCGAGGACAGGGCTGGCAGAGGACCTGCAGAGGCACAGTGGTACGGTACCGCCGAGGACAGGGTTGGCAGAGGACCTGCAGAGTCACAGTGGTACGTACCGCCGAGGACAGGGCTGGCAGAGGACCTGCAGAGTCACAGTGGTACGGTACCGCCGAGGACAGGGCTGGCAGAGGACCTGCAGAGTCACAGTGGTGTGTACCGCCGAGGACATGGCTGGCAGAGGACCTGCAGAGTCACAGTGGTACGTACCGCCGAGGACAGGGCTGGCAGAGGACCTGCAGAGTCACAGTGGTGCGTACCGCCGAGGACAGGGCTGGCAGAGGACCTGAGTCATATTGGTACGTACCGCCGAGGACAGGGCTGGCAGAGGACCTGAGTCACATTGGTACGTACCGCCGAGGACAGGGCTGGCAGAGGACCTGCATAGTCATATTGGTACGTACCGCAGAGGACAGGGCTGGCAAAGGACCTGCAAAGTCATATTGGTACGTACCGCCGAGGACAGGGCTGGCAGAGGACCTGCAGAGTCATATTGGTACATACCGCCGAGGACAGGGCTGGCAGAGGACCTGCAGAGTCATATTGGTACGTACCGCCGAGGACAGGGCTGGCAGAGGACCTGCAGAGTCATATTGGTACATACCGCCGAGGACAGGGCTGGCAGAGGACCTGCATAGTCATATTGGTACGTACCGCCGAAGATAGGGCTGGCAGAGGATCTGCAAAGTCATATTGGTACGTACCGCCGAGGACAGGGCTGGCAGAGGACCTGCAGAGTCACAGTGGTACATACCGCCGAGGACAGGGCTGGCAGAGGACCTGCAGAGTCACAGTGGTACGTACCGCCGAGGACAGGGCTGGCAGAGGACCTGCAGAGTCACAGTGGTACGTACCGCCGAGGACAGGGCTGGCAGAGGACCTGAGTCATATTGGTACGTACCGCCGAGGACAGGGCTGGCAGAGGACCTGAGTCATATTGGTACGTACCGCCGAGGACAGGGCTGGCAGAGGACCTGCAGAGTCACAGTGGTGCGTACCGCCGAGGACAGGGCTGACAGAGGACCTGCAGAGTCACAGTGGTGCGTACCGCCGAGGACAGGGCTGGCAGAGGACCTGAGTCATATTGGTACGTTCCGCCGAGGACACAGCTGGCAGAGGACCTGTAGAGTCATAGTGGTACGTACCGCCGAGGACAGGGCTGGCAGAGGACCTGCATAGTCATATTGGTACGTACCGCCGAGGACAGGGCTGGCAGAGGACCTGCATAGTCATATTGGTACGTACCGCCGAGGACAGGGCTGGAAGAGGACCTGCAGAGTCATATTGGTACGTACCGCCGAGGACAGGGCTGGCAGAGGACCTGCAGAGTCACAGTGGTACGTACCGTCGAGGACAGGGCTGGCAGAGGACCTGAGTCACATTGGTACGTACCGCCGAGGATAGGGCTGACAGAGGACCTGCAGAGTCATATTGGTACGTACCGCCGAGGACAGGGCTGGCAGAGGACCTGAGTCACATTGGTACGTACCGCCGAGGACAGGGCTGGCAGAGGACCTGAGTCACATTGGTACGTACCGCCGAGGACAGGGCTGGCAGAGGACCTGCATAGTCACAGTGGTACGTACCGCCGAGGACAGGGCTGGCAGAGGACCTGAGTCACATTGGTACGTACCGCCGAGGACAGGGCTGGCAGAGGACCTGCAGAGTCACATTGGTACATACCGCCGAGGACAGGGCTGGCAGAGGACCTGAGTCACATTGGTACGTACCGCCGTGGACAGGGCTGGCAGAGGACCTGAGTCATATTGGTACGTACCGCCGAGGACAGGGCTGGCAGAGGACCTGGAGAGTCACAGTGGTGCGTACCGCCGAGGACAGGGCTGGCAGAGGACCTGCAGAGTCACATGGGTACGTACCGCCGAGGATAGGGCTGGCAGAGGACCTGAGTCATATTGGTACGTACCGCCGAGGACAGGGCTGGCAGAGGACCTGCATAGTCACATTGGTACGTACCGCCAAGGATAGGGCTGGCAGAGGACCTGCAGAGTCATATTGGTACGTACCGCCGAGGACAGGGCTGGCAGAGGACCTACAGAGTCACAGTGGTACGTACCGCCGAGGACAGGGCTGGCAGAGGACCTGCAGAGTCACATTGGTACATACCGCCGAGGACAGGGCTGGCAGAGGACCTGAGTCACATTGGTACGTACCGCCGAGGACAGGGCTGGCAGAGGACCTGAGTCATATTGGTACGTACCACCGAGGACAGGGCTGGCAGAGGACCTGAGTCACATTGGTACGCACCGCCGAGGACAGGGCTGGCAGAGGACCTGCAGAGTCATATTGGCACGTACCGCCGAGAACAGGGCTGACAGAGGACCTGCAGAGTCATATTGGTACGTACCGCCGAGGACAGGGCTGGCAGAGGACCTGAGTCACATTGGTACGCACCGCCGAGGACAGGGCTGGCAGAGGACCTGAGTCACATCGGTACGTACCGCCGAGGACAGGGCTGGCAGAGGACCTGCAAAGTCACAGTGGTACGCACCGCCGAGGACAGGGCTGGTAGAGGACCTGCAAAGTCACAGTGGTACGTACCGCCGAGGACAGGGCTGGCAGAGGACCTGAGTCACATTGGTACGTACCGCCGAGGACAGGGCTGGCAGAGGACCTGAGTCACAGTGGTACGGTACCGCCGAGGACAGGGCTGGCAGAGGACCTGCAGAGTCATATTGGTACGTACCGCCGAGGACAGGGCTGGCAGAGGACCTGCATAGTCACAGTGGTACGTACCGCCGAGGACAGGGCTGGCAGAGGACCTGAGTCACAGTGGTACGGTACCGCCGAGGACAGGGCTGGCAGAGGACCTGCAGAGTCATATTGGTACGTACCGCCGAGGACAGGGCTGGCAGAGGACCTGCATAGTCACAGTGGTACGTACCGCCGAGGACAGGGCTGGCAGAGGACCTGAGTCACATTGGTACGTACCGCCGAGGACAGGGCTGGCAGAGGACCTGAGTCACAGTGGAACGGTACCGCCGAGGACAGGGCTGGCAGAGAACCTGAGTCATATTGGTACGGTACCGTCGAGGACAGGGCTAGCAGAGGACCTGTAGAGTCACAGTGGTACGTACCGCCAAGGACAGGGCTGGCAGAGGACCTGCATAGTCACAGTGGTACGTACCGCCGAGGACAGGGCTGGCAGAGGACCTGAGTCATATTGGTACGTACCGCCGAGGACAGGGCTGGCAGAGGACCTGAGTCACATTGGTACGTACCGCCGAGGACAGGGCTGGCAGAGGACCTGAGTCACAGTGGTACGGTACCGCCGATGACAGGGCTGGCAGAGGACCTGAGTCATATTGGTACGGTACCGCCGGGGACAGGGCTGGCAGAGGACCTGTAGAGTCACAGTGGTACGTACCGCCAAGGACAGGGCTGGCAGAGGACCTGCAGAGTCACATTGGTACGTACCGCCGAGGACAGGGCTGGCAGAGGACCTGCAGAGTCATATTGGTACGTACCGCCGAGGACAGGGCTGGCAGAGGACCTGCATAGTCATATTGGTACGTACCGCCGAGGACAGGGCTGGCAGAGGACCTGCAGAGTCATATTGGTACGTACCGCCGAGGACAGGGCTGGCAGAGGACCTGCAGAGTCACAGTGGTGCGTACCGCCAAGGACAGGGCTGGCAGAGGACCTGCAGAGTCACAGTGGTACGTACCGCCAAGGGCAGGGCTGGCAGAGGACCTTAGTCATATTGGTACGTACCGCCGAGGACAGGGCTGGCAGAGGACCTGCAGAGTCACAGTGGTGCGTACCGCCGAGGACAAGGCTGGCAGAGGACCTGCAGAGTCATATTGGTACGTACCGCCGAGGACAGGGCTGGCAGAGGACCTGCATAGTCACAGTGGTACGTACCGCCGAGGACAGGGGTGGCAGAGGACCTGAGTCATATTGGTACGTACCGCCGAGGACAGGGCTGGCAGAGGACCTGAGTCATATTGGTACGTACCGCCGAGGACAGGGCTGGCAGAGGACCTGCAGAGTCACAGTGGTACGTACCGCCGAGGACAGGGCTGGCAGAGGACCTGCAGAGTCACAGTGGTACGTACCGCCGAGGACAGGGCTGGCAGAGGACCTGCAGAGTCATATTGGTACGTACCGCCGAGGACAGGGCTGGCAGAGGACCTGCAGAGTCATATTGGTACGTACCGCCGATGACAGGGCTGGTAGAGGACCTGCAGAGTCACAGTGGTGCGTACCGCCGAGGACAGGGCTGGCAGAGGACCTGAGTCACATTGGTACGTACCGCCGAGGACAGGGCTTGCAGAGGACCTGCAGAGTCACAGTGGTGCGTACCGCCGAGGACAGGGCTGGCAGAGGACCTGTAGAGTCACAGTGGTACGTACCGCCGAGGACAGGGCTGGCAGAGGACCTGCAGAGTCATATTGGTACGTACCGCCGAGGACAGGGCTGGCAGAGGACCTGTAGAGTCACAGTGGTACGTACCGCCGAGGACAGGGCTGGCAGAGGACCTGCAGAGTCACAGTGGTGCGTACCGCCGAGGACAGGGCTGGCAGAGGACCTGTAGAGTCACAGTGGTACGTACCGCCGAGGACAGGGCTGGCAGAGGACCTGTAGAGTCACAGTGGTACGTACCGCCGAGGACAGGGCTGGCAGAGGACCTGCAGAGTCACAGTGGTGCGTACCGCCGAGGACAGGGCTGGCAGAGGACCTGTAGAGTCACAGTGGTACGTACCGCCGAGGACAGGGCTGGCAGAGGACCTGCAGAGTCACAGTGGTGCGTACCGCTGAGGACAGGGCTGGCAGAGGACCTGTAGAGTCACAGTGGTATGTACCGCCGAGGACAGGGCTGGCAGAGGACCTGTAGAGTCACAGTGGTACGTACCGCCGAGGACAGGGCTGGCAGAGGACCTGCAGAGTCACAGTGGTACGTACCGCCGAGGACAGGGCTGGCAGAGGACCTGTAGAGTCACAGTGGTACGTACCGCCGAGCTCTCTTGAACCCGTAAATCCGTGGACATTTGAATGGTAACTTTGGGAAATTCATGGACACCACGGAAATCATGGACATTTAATGTCCATGGTCTTATTTTTGTTGTAATGTGTAATTCCATGGACAACAAGCTTGATAAAAGTTGTTTTGAATATCGTGGACATTTGTGAAAGTGTCATAAATGTCCATGTATTTGGTCAACTTGAAATGTGCTTCATTTTTTTACCACAGGGGTCTCTACTGTCAACTTGTTGTGAAATGGTTTTTGATTGGCCTGATCATGAACAGTGAAGATGCTAGCAGCAATTCTATTGGTAGATGAACTTGTCCAGGATACTATTGAAATTTCATGAATATTGGCCATGGTTTTCCGACAACCTGTCATCCATTTCAGCCAGCTGATTAAATTCGAAGTTTGGCGCCAGCCAGCTGATACTTCGCGCGCGTCTCGGATCGGACAGTGCCTTGTTATACGAACGAACGAACGAATCATTCGAGCGCCAGGGTCGTGATTTTCATCGTTGGAGAGCTTTGATAGCTTAAATCTATGTATAGTCATCGCTCAAAATAACTTTGTTGGTTAGTGAGTGTGATATTGTGTTAAGTTACCGCAAGAGCAGACTACACAGGAGAGACGAAGGTACGTACAATCTGGTTAAGGGATATCAAAGCATCCTGAGTGAGCACCAAGGTTCCGTTCGGCCAAGAAACAAGACTTAATTTGTGGAAGGACACCGGACGGCAATCATATGTAGGTATGGTGATCAGGACAAGGAGAACCAGACTACTTGCAGCATGCAGGATACATTTGTCCAGTGCACATATAGGTAAAATATAGCAATTTTAGCTAAGTGCGCCACATTTGCCTCCCAGTGTGGTTGCATGTATCAAGCAGTAGTTGGGTTATTTACATACAAGTATAAAAAAGGAATATAATAAGGGTGCCATCCCAAGTTACTTGACTGTTGTTTTGTGTAAAGGGATCTGAAAACAAAGTGTAGTTGATTTGTGGCCATTTTTTAGCAGACACTGCACAGTGTGTGTGCCAATGCCAAAATGTTCAACTGGCTCCTCAGTCCTCCATACAAATGAGATGAAAGCTGAGGAAGTTTGAGGACAGTCATATCCACTCTGATACCTATTTGTGACCATTATAATATGTTCTGGAGGGGCTGTCTTTGTGCATAGGAAAAGTAGACAGTGTGGATGCATTGAAACAGTCCAAATTGCTCAACATTCAAAAGTATATAATTACATAATTTCACCTACTTAAAAGAACATAGGGTATCAGTGGTAGGTACTGGCGTTATCCAAGTCGGGTATTGGTTATGGTGGCGTCACATATCAACATCGATCAAGGCTAATTTATTGTTGGAGGCAGGGGTGTAGCTTCTCCAAACAAGTTGAGGGGGTTGAGGTGGGGAAAATCGCTCTAAGTACCATCAAAATCCTGAAGGATACAAATTTCTCCTCAGATTTGATCCACTTTCTCGCCAAAGTTGGGGGGCTCAAGCCCAAGTTGGGGGAGGGGGGGGGGGGGCAAGCCACCCAACTGAATACGAAACTACACCCTGGTTGGAGGTGCATATCATAGGTAAGCCCTGTAGTCTCCTACATCCATCCAATATCATTTTTAATTAGGGAAATGGCAGCAATGTGTAATAAAAAATCCCTCAAATTTATTTTATGATAATCTAATCAAACCTAACCTAATCTAACCAAGCATAATCTAACCTATGGTTGTTTGTCCAGAGTTTGTGGATTTTTAGCATTTTTGTTTGGCTTGAAACTGAAGCCAAAAATAAAATACCTTAGCCAAACTATTTGCTTTACCCTTGCCTAAACTATCTCCTATGTTGGATTCAGGTTAAATTTAGAACAAAGTTAATCTGGAATTTAGAGCGATGACCGGGTACAAAATCACAGCTTAGCAGGTCGTTCGATGAATATCACTGGTAGTTGACCATTGCAATATACAAATATTGAACCAGAATAACTGCAGCCATACTAAAACACACGGGTCTGTGAAGTCATATGAGCTGCCATATGATTAAAGACTCCATGAGCTGCCATATGAAAGACCAACAATACATCAACCTTGGTTTGTTTACTTATGTGATATGACAGTGACCGGTGATATGACCTACCCAAGGCCGACCTACCTTTGCAGTGACACCCATGAGTGGAGAACGTGGTATGGCAGGTATGGCGAATGCCACACCAACTTTGGCAAAGCCACACAAACATTTAACTATGTTGTAGTGCCAATGCATTGACAGGCCACAGGCAAAGTGCGATGGAATACCCTCTCGCCACACCAACTTCTAAAATGATCCTCCACCCATGATGACACCAGTACCACCAACATCAAATATAATGAATAATTGGTATCGGTGCGGCAGGCGTCACCAACTCTCGGCCATTGTCACCGATCAAGGTTAATTTAATCGGAGGACAATATGGAAGCACTGCAGCCCACATGCAAATGTGAATGTATCCTTTCTCACGTCATTAATTGAGAAGGAGGAGAATCTTGGGTGAACTTTGTACCCAGGTTGTTACTTGAGGCTAAATAATGGCAACATAATCGAACCTGACCTAACCTCAGGCAGGAGATTGGTTCGCTATGAGACCTAACGGGGGGCTCCGCCCCCGGCACATGCGCAGTCATGGCCTCTGCTTAACGCCTGTCTACATTCCAATTCACGCTTTTCATACAGGGCTGCAGTGCTTCCATATTATCCTTACAATACATTAACCTTGATCGGTATGGATGTGTGACGCCACCGCTCCTATAGTACTGGACATTGGTGACGACTGACGCCTGCCCCACCGATACCGAATAATCATAGTTGTTGATATTCCACATTTCATGCACCCCAGTGTACTTCTGGAATCCAATAAATTAGCAGTCTGAATGTTTATACTCCAGCCTTCTTCCACCACTATAATTTGATCTAAACTTACTGCCGTATTGATGGGCGATGGCAACAACCAACTGTTGAAATAAAACAGCTAGTGAGTGCCACTTACTAATGGCACTATACCACTTCCACTCACTATATGGCAGTAAGTGTAGATCAAATTCTAGTGTTGGAAGAAGGCTGGAGTATAAACATTCAAATTATGTACAAACACTTATTTCATTTAAATATGTTTTGAGAAGATGTAAGAGGAGTCCAACGGACCAACACAGCCAAAGCAAACAAAATAGCTGCCTTTCTATCTAGTCTCGTTTCTGGTCTCTTATCTAGCAAGAAATAGGTGTATCAGTGTGGGAGGCATCACCAATGTCCAGTACTAGGAGAGGTGGCGTTACATCCATACCGATCAAGGTTAATGTATTGTAAGTACAATATGGAAGCACTGCAGCCCTGAATGAAATTGTTTGATGATGTTATGTGTGTTTTACATGTCCGTGAACTTTGCAGTTGGCGTCATTCTGATTTGTATCCTAACATAACATAACCTAACCTAACTTACAACCTACAACCTACAACCTACAACCTACAACCTACAACCTACAACCTACAACCTACAACCTACAACCTACAACCTACAACCTACAACCTACAACCTACAACCTACAACCTACAACCTACAACCTACAACCTACAACCTGCCACCTGCCACCTGCCACCTGCCACCTGCCACCTGCCACCTGCCACCTGCCACCTGCCACCTGCCACCTACCACCTACCAGAGGTGCATTACTTAACTTATCAAGTTCAAGTTCAGAGACATGTATAATATACATGACGTCATCAACACCTTTTATACAGGGCTGCAGTGCTTCCATATTGTTCTCCTAATACATAAACCTTGATCTGTTTACACTGGTGACAACGGCCAAGAGTTGGTGATGCCTGCCGCACAGATACCAAAATAGGTGCAGAACTCCTCTCCCTCCTAGCTTCAGTGTCATCTCTGAAGTTGTCAATATTGAGCTAGCATGTGGAAGGATCATTTTGACTCAATTTTCAATGACCATAGTTGTAGTAGTGATCAGAGGCAGAACTTTTTTAAATTCATTGGGGATTTACTTGGTTGTTAAGAGCCCCATTTGTACCACATCACGTCATAGGCGTAATGTTAAATTCCTAAATTATTTGGGGTTGTAGCTGCAACCCCAATTTACATTAAAGTTCCACCCCTGGTAGTGATGAAGACTTTCTTAGCTTGATAACAAGCAACCTAACATCATATGTTCCTCCCATCAGTCTTGAGCCATAGTGCAAAGTGTGTCAGCCGGCTCAACAAACTGTGCATGAGGGATCAAAGTGTGTGCATGGATGCACACTCGGCTTTGACCCATGCACATTAAAAATAACCTGACCTAACCCCAGGCCATAGTGCAGTGTGTCAGCCGGCTCGACAGACTGCCGCATGAGGGATCAAAGTGTGTGCATGGATGCACACTCGGCTTTGACCCATGCACACTAAAAAGAGAAAAAAACTCAGACGCCTCAAGTGTACTACTCAAGACACACCAAAAACACATATATTTGTGACAAATGGAAAAACACTTTAACAAAATGCTACAGTTACTGTACATTTCATTGCCCAAGATTCAAAGTATTTTTGTTCCTTTGATAGTAAAAAATGGAAGTCAAAGATGAGGTTTATGATTAATAGATTAATTATGAAGTTTGTGTGCCAAATTTGTTGCACCTAGCAGGGTGCTTATTACATTGTTTTTTATGCTGTAATAGTTAACCACAGGGTCCTTGCCACGGTCCCAGTACTGCACATGTCAGAGGGTGTGTGCATGAGATTTGCATTATGTGCATGCAATATCTGAATAATGCACATAAATCTCATGCACACTGACAGAATTTCGTCGAGAAGTGCCCTACTTTGCAGACTGGGTCTTGAGGATGTTTGTGGTGCTGTGGCAAGATTAAAGGGTGGTAAGTCTCCTGGTTGGGACCTTCTTTCTCCTGATCACCTACTGCATTTGCAAACAGATGTACTTGAAAGTATAGCTGTACTTTTTAACAAGAAAAAGGGGCATATGAAAGGCCAACCCAGGTCGAAAAATCCTGTAATATTGGGCAAGAATCTTCAGAATCCTGGGTCAATCCAACGATTTTCCCCTAGTGCTAATGATGTTAACTAAGTTTGCTAGTTATGTCACTAGACATGTTTTTAGACCCTCTACACCCACATTCTGGTATTTGAATCCATTTCTAACCTAACCTAACCTAACCTACAACCTACAACCTACAACCTACAACCTACAACCTACAACCTACAACCTACAACCTACAACCTACAACCTACAACCTACAACCTACAACCTACAACCTACAACCTACAACCTACAACCTACAACCTACAACCTACAACCTACAACCTACAACCTACAACCTACAACCTACAACCTACAACCTACAACCTACAACCTACAACCTACAACCTACAACCTACAACCTACAACCTACAACCTACAACCTGCCACCTGCCACCTGCCACCTGCCACCTGCCACCTGCCACCTGCCACCTGCCACCTGCCACCTGCCACCTGCCACCTGCCACCTGCCACCTACCTCCTACCAGAGATATGTTACTGAATGATGGAAAGTGTCGCGGGGTGAAGTGGAATTGGCAGTCTGATATAAGTTATTTCAGATTGTAGTGGTTATAGTGCTACTAGTGATTCGGAGTGCATCTGTATTAACTAAACTTGACATTCTCTATCCAAAAATGTCCATATTATAGGGATAAACTAATTATTGAAGAGGGCAAAAACGTTGGAATAGCCGCCCTTGATGATGAACTATTTCAGAGCAAGTGAGATAGTCCAGTAGGTAGGTATCCAATCAATCACAAACTGATTAAAATCAGGTGAAATGTGAGATATCTCCCTGAAATGATTAAATACAAAAGCACGTAAGAAAAATTGCAGAAATTGTGGTTAGCATTAAGTTAATATTATACATATATGACAGAATATCTACATATTTTTAACTCCTGAAAGAACATGACCTATCCCTTCATGCAAACTGTTAACACAAGTAGCAACAAGCAGACCAATATAAAATAAATATAAATATAGTGATTGGAGGGAGCTGGGCAGGTACCTCGTAACATCGGTCATTGGTGCTTAGTGCATTGCTAATGGCACAAATATGAGCAGTATGAAACACAATTTTAATTTCAACTTAAGTATTTGTGAAAAATAGCATGGAGATGAAACAAGAACTATATAATTATATAACATTTACAATATTGCACAGATGCCTCAAAATCCACCTTGTTGGACGCCCGGCTCTATATAATAACCGTAGACTGTCAACATCAAAGTGTCAACAACTTTGTGTATTCTTTTTTTATTTATATTTATTCTGTTATGTAAGTGATAGCTGTATAAGCTGGCTGTAGGGGGGGGGGGGACTCAAATTCAACCTAACTATTGCATATATATCGTCTATCTTATACGTTTTGTTCAGCGTTCTTACTATCTTGACTTTTCACAGAGTTTTGACCTTGCTTCATCAAGAGAGGAGCTGCTGAACATGCCAAAGAGAAAGGTAAGTGATATCAGGTGGCAGGGACGCAGTACATAGTAATGTCACAAAAAGTGATTGAAACATTAACACTTTACGCTCATCTTGAAGGAAACTCAATGTCCCAAGGTAGGATTTCTTAGTGAATTTCTCACGTATTTGTTGATGTTAAGCTCTGTTTTCAGTAAGAAAAATGCAATATTTTAAGTCAAAATTAGTTAAAAAGTGTGGAGGACATGGCCCCCTACTCTCTAAGACCTAAAGCTAGGGCATTTTTTGTCCCCACTCGGTAGTCCATATACCCATAATACCTTACCTTACACTGTCAGGAATTTAGAAAGGCACTTGCCTATTGGTCCCGTTCTCATCCAATTTATAAGGATCAAGACTCATTCATGAGAAGGGATTTCATGCATGATATTGGTCCAGTGTCGGTCAAGCTGAGATTTGAAGAGACGGGGCTTGTACGACCGACTGGGGAAGCGAGTTCCAGTCGTTGATGGCACAGACGCTGAGAACATGTCTTCAAATTATTGATAACACATGAGTCTTGAATAGTCGATACCAATCCGATCAGTCCAATTTGGCGACTCCCTGATATGTCTTATGGTGACCATAGCCGCCAAATTGGACTGATCGGATGGCCGGGTATACGAACTACCGGGTGGTCAAAAAATGTTCTCAGCTTCAGGTTTATTTTGGAGAGATTTGGGTAAAGATTGGTGTTTGAAATATCACACCATTTTTTAGTGGTGTGTTATTGTTGTTGCGAGTTTTCAAGTACATCTTTTCTTTTATCTTTTAACGATTTTATATCTCTGAAGTAAAATGTGACCATAATCATTTTCCAACTGTATATTTATCAAGCTTTGTAAAATTATTAAGCTTTTGAATGATTGTGTTTCCACCTGATCAGATTTCAGCGTTTAGTCATCACTTCAACTGATGCTTCACCTGTTGCTAGATGAAGGTGTCATTTTGTTAACATTTAACTATTTTGTATTATGACATGTATTTACTTCCCTATTTTACAGAGACAGCACCTGTTGGGGAAAAGGAAGAAGAGGATGAAGGTTGAGGTAAGAATTCGCATACGCACTTCGCTGCTCTATTTTTGGCTGGTTCTTCAATAATCATTTTAATTGCCATTTTAATATTGTTGTCTTCTAAATAACTTGTGATTTGCCATTTCGATATTTAAACTATTGAGGGGTTAGAATGGTGTGGTCGTGGATAATGTAGCACTACCGAATCTTTAATTGCTTGTTACGCTCGATCTTCTTTGTTGACCATCCCGGATTAGGTATTCTTCGCCAGTGCAGGACAAAACTGCTGACTTTCCTTGTAGAGGAGATACCTCCCTGCCAATTCGCCCTTTATTGTGCTATGGTTTCACGGTAAATACGATAATATTTCTCTTGACGGTTTGACGCCGATGCAATCCAATTTTAAGGTTCTGTGTCATTTGATGACCTCTGAGGTTAGATCGATGAACCAAAATCGCCGTTCTTTTGCTGATAGAGCTCTCTGACGAATACTTTTCCCGTTATCGTGACGGCACTTTTGTACGTCACGACTTGTTAGGAAAACTTTATAGCGACATGTCTTCGAAAGCTGATAAAAATATTTCCGAGGTGTCATCGGCATCTGAAAGAGTAAGGCCTTTAACCTTTATACTGAAAAATATGTGACCTTACTCCATATATTGTATAAATTCAAATTATAATGCAAATGTATCCAAATTACGTCACTTCAGATTAAATCGAATGTAACATTTGTATATTCAGCGTGTCTTTTACTTACAATGCAGTCATAATAACATTGGGTAGTTACATACAACACACTTCACTATGGTCGTGTTTTCGGGACGCTCTATCCGCGAAACCACTGCATATATATGGGGGTGAGCATTAGTGATACACAATTTTCAACAACAAAAAACAGGCACCGGCCCCATCACCGACCCAACACATATGTTGGTGAGCCTAGCCCTAAGCCCAGCCAACGTCTCTGGAGCCCGGCAGTGTATCCCTTCAGCACTAGGTCGTACTGAGCCCAGCGAGCTCGCGTTCAGACCCAGCAGAAGCCCTGCCGGGCCACTGTTTTTTTCTTTCTTGTTAGCCCCCCTCCCAACTTTCCACTATAACTTCAAAACGACACTGGATATCGACGCCAAATTTTCAGTACCTTATCTCGCATCGATTGGACGTCTCCCTAGCAAGTTTTGAGAAAATCGGTAGAGCAGTGTTTGAGCAAATAACGTTTTAATGACGTCATGTCACGCCATTTTCGGTCCAAAATGGACGAAAGTTTGATCGATGATAGAACATCGATTATTGAAGGAAATTGGAAATGAAAAAACTTCGAAAGAAATTAAATGACATTGTCTACAACATAACTATCTAGGATTGTATAAATTTTGAGTTTTTGACCCTTATTTTTTTTGGGGGGGTGGGGGGAAATTCACAATCCAACATTTTGGAAATTTTCACACACAAAACGGAATATATGTCAGAAACCTACCTATGAAGAATGACCATGCTAAATTTAAAGTCAATATCTCTATTTTTGACCCCCAAATGACTCTAATATGTGTACAATCTGATGACGTATTTTTGGGAGTCACGTTTTTTAACGTTTTTAGATGTCGTACGCAAAAGCAAAAAGCACCATTGAATTTCTGATACAAACCTAGACCAGAAACGTCTGTTTTTATTGCAAATTTTGGATCCCCAAATTTGACCTTTTTGCACTGACATTGACCTGACCTTAAGGTGAAATATGATAATGACCGTTACCATTGAATTCGACGTCTAAAGTTATCCATAAAACATGTGTCACACGGTTTTCATATAACTTTTGCACATAGTGACCTTTTGTGACCTTACCTTGACCTTGACCTTGACCTGTTCGTAGTATGAGATTCATACTCAAGCATATTTTTCTCCTTACATTTAGAAGTGTTTTGGCAGAGTTTGAGCGCGCTGCTGCTGTTGATAGTCCGATCTCTGCAGCTAATAATCCGAAAACACATGATTTTGACCTTTGACCTGACCTGTGACGTCATCGGTGACCTCCACGTCAACACAAATGATTTTCTGTCGATGAAATGTCCTTGGCTATCGATTTCCGTTTGCATCAGCGCGATCGTGCAATTGGTTCCGAAGATACAGGGGGGGGGGGGGGCTAAACTCTCACCCCAGTGAATCGTGTTACAGAACGTACGCCAGTGACTGCCGGGTTAAAGGAAATAGTTCACCTTCGGAAAACTTGTGATAGCATGTTTTATTAAATACTGCATTACAATGTCTTTTGATCTTTCCAGAAATGGGCACTAAACATGTCAATTTTGGACACAAGGACGCAAATTATTGATTTCATCAAAACTATATGCATGCTTTTTTAATCTGGCTCCTCCCATCACGCGGATGAAAACAATGTCTCAGCTAATCAGATTTAAAGTAGAACACGCTCGCACTATGGGAACCATGGCAACCGCGTCAATGAACGCTACGTGTAAGGTGATTGGCTGACTAGAAGCCTCTGCCCAGGTGTCTCCTAGCACCGTATTCCTGACATTCTTTCGCCATCACCGCATTCCTTCGTATACAAAATCAAATATCTTGGGCTAAAGAGTCTTTTCAGCCGTGGGAAGTGGTATGGAGGGCTAATTTAACACGGGCTACAAAACTGCTATCTCAGTTCAAAACCCCATGTTGAAGGTGAACTATTCCCTTTAACCTGGCAGTCACTGGGGTATGTTCTGTAACACGACTCATTGTTTTTTTTTGTAGCCCCCCCCCCCCCTCCCCTTGTATCTTCGGAACCAATCGCACGATCTCGCTGATTCAAACGGCAATCGATAGCCCAGACATTTCATCGACATATAATATTTGTGTTAACCTGGAGGTTACCGATGACGTCACAGGTCAGGTCAAATGTCACAATCACGTGTTTTCGGATTATTGGCTGTAGAGACTGGACTATCAACAGCAGCGCGCAAAAACTCTGCCAAAACACTTATAAATGTAAGGAGAAGGTACTCCTTGAGTTTGAATCTCATACTAAGTACAGGTCAAGGTCAAGGTCGAGTCACAAAAGGTCACTATGTGCAAAAGTTATATGAAAACCGTGTGACACATGTTTTATGGGTAACTTAAGACGTCGAATTCAATGGTAACGTTCATTTTCATATTTGACCTCAAGATCAGGTCAATGTCAGGTCAAAAAGGTCAAATTTTGGAATCCAAAATTTGCAATAAAAAACAGACGTTTCTGGTCCAGTTTTGTCTCAGACATCCAATTTTGTTTTTTAGTATGACGTCTACAAATTTAAAAAACTCGATTCCAAAACAATACGTCATCAGATTGTACACATATTAAAGTCATTTGGGGGTCAAAAATATATATATATATATTGACTTGAAAATTAGCATTGTCACTCTTCATAAGTAGGTTGCTGACATATATTCCTTTGTTTTTTTTTAATTTCAAACATCTTGGATTGTGATTTGTTCCCCCATTTTGTTTTTGTTTGGGGGGGGTAAAAACCTAATAATTTATAAAACCCGAGATAGCCATGTTGTAAAAAAATCATTTCCTATCTTTTGGTGTTTTTTTTTGTAATTTCTTTCAATAATCGATGTTCTATCATCGATCAAACTTTCGTCCATTTTGGACCGAAAATGGCGTGACATGACGTCACTAAAACGTTATTTTCTCAAAAACTTCTCGACCAATTTTCTCAAAATTTGCTAGGAACACGTAAAATCGATGCCAGATAAGGTACTGAAAGTTTTGCGTCGATAGCCAGTGTTGTTTTGAAGCTATAGTGAAAACCAGGGGGAGGGGTAACCCCCCTCCCAGTGACTCGCGGGATGCATCATGACCTCCTTTGAACCCGTATTAGTGTAAAATTAATGTGAAATACGAAATCAGCGCATACAAACACCATAAAGGCTCCGAAAATAAATACAAAAATCACCCGAGGTGATCAGAGGTCAGTGACCTGTGTTGACCTTTGGGGGTCGTGCCCTCATCGGGAATCATGGAGGTCACATGGTATACTCAACACCTGATTGTATACTCCTGGACATAACAAAACAAATCAGGAAGCGCGCTAGTTCTAAGCAACAATATTCCACGGAACGCCAATGGCGATTGACATGACCTTGAGAAAAAGGTTTCAAGTCACGGGTCATTGGGGTCACGGTTTCGAAATTTGTAGGTTAGGTGTACAATTTATTATTTCTAGGGTATCGAAAATTTCGCCGCTTTTTACTCAGAGTTATTTTCGAAAAACCGAGGTGGCGGGGTGGCAACCACCCTTCCCCCCCCCCCCTATCTACACTGGCGAGGGTAAACTGAGGTAATTTTTTCACATCATGTTTTTTTAGTCCATCCTTGATAACCCGTGTGCGAGCGTTGCACAGTGATCTCTGCAAGATAGTCTAGGGCCACCCACACCTCTTTGCCAGCAACTTTTGATATATAACAGAGATCAAAACGTGCAAATGTCACAACTGTGCCTGGACGAGTCGCGTCACCCCACATCCAATAGGATCTACCCGGGTCGCCGTTCGACTGACCGATCAAATTTCGAAATAGACCCTCGTCGCCATTAATCAGCATCGAGGCGTAGTAATGAGAAACACGTGATGGTGATAGGTTATTACGCTATCTGGTACAATAAGTTGGATAAAATATAAAATACATCTAAAAGAATATGGGTATGGGAAATATAGGAAATAACCGCTTTTAAGGCAGCATTTGAGTCAATGGTGTTAATTGTTTTAAAATACTTATTGCCCACTCTCAATTGACCAAAATTATTAATGCTCAATGTCTCAACTAGATCCCTGATTTTGGCCCAGTATTAAATAAAGCACATATCATAATTAATATAAGTTCTGATAGAATGTACCAACGACTAAAACTTAGAGGAGCATGGTGTGTCATCATGCCTTGGAGGATTTAAAAAGCACACCAAAACATTTTTAAGGTCATATAAATGCATGCCGGTCATGCCCCACATGGTGGAGCAAGACGGGTTTTCGCAGTCTCTCGCGATAAATGTTACCATGTGCACACTTTTGAAAGCTGACTGTTATGGCGTCGGCTATAGGTGCATACATGTTGTAAGATGTCTGAGGCAAAATGACAAGACTATCGTGACGCTTGTCCCAGAGATATGAAGCATCAAACACAACTATGCCCGTCATACCCCACTCTCCCCTACGTTTGCTTATAAATTTTTCGTTTGGGAGGGACAACAGCCAATATTGGTTTACCGTAGATCCGATACTGCTTCTGAGCTATGGGGTTTATTCTAGATGAAATGAGATTCGCTGAACTGTAACATTATGCCTATGAGCGTTGCCTCTAACACTTCAAAGTACCATTATATGCCTTCAGTTACCTTGAGTCAGGTCAAGGTCATCCGAGGTCACAAGATAAAATTGATGATTTCGGTCATTTAGCGTCAGAATACATGTTTCGGGGTCGGCTTTCGTCTTAACCGCGAAAAATGACCTTAGAACATAGTTTGACGCACGCAAATTGATTAAGTCATTCCCAGTCGAACTAACATGGCCAAATAATTTTCCTTCGGTTAACATTGAGTCAAATTGATGTGAGGGGTTACAGAAAGTTTGGTGACGATACGCGAATTACTTCAGAAGATATCGCAGGAAAGCTAGAGGGGAGGGGAGGGGGCAAAAAAATGGAACCCCCAGTAAGGTGAGTTAACACGACCTCAGGTCACCGATATAAATAATCCTATAAATACCAATTGCAGACACCGATATTTATCAAATCATGAAAGTTTGAAACTGATATGTTGAAAACTCTGGCCATGACGTAAACGCAAACTTGCGAAGTGGTCATTTGACATGTTAGCACTTTGACTTGACCTGGTGACC